>CM060898.1:8180000-8381537 GCA_030762935.1 Hymenopus coronatus
ATGGTTTGTGTATGGTACGGCTAGAGAAATTTAGCTGAATGGCTTGTGTAACTTGTGCTCTAAGATCCCAGCAGGTATTGTGAACGCAATGGTTTGTATATGGTACGGCTAGAGAAATTTGGGTGAATGGCTTGTGTAACTTGTGCTCTAAGATCCCAGCAGGTATTGTGAACGCAATGGTTTGTATATGGTACGGCTAGAGAAATTTGGGTGAATGGCTTGTGTAACTTGTGCTCTAAGATCCCAGCAGGTATTGTGAACGCAATGGTTTGTATATGGTACGGCTAGAGAAATTTAGCTGAATGGCTTGTGTAACTTGTGCTCTAAGATCCCAGCAGGTATTGTGAACGCAATGGTTTGTATATGGTACGGCTAGAGAAATTTAGCTGAATGGCTTGTGTAACTTGTGCTCTAAGATCCCAGCAGGTATTGTGAACGCAATGGTTTGTATATGGTACGGCTAGAGAAATTTAGCTGAATGGCTTGTGTAACTTGTGCTCTAAGATCCCAGCAGGTATTGTGAACGCAATGGTTTGTATATGGTACGGCTAGAGAAATTTAGCTGAATGGCTTGTGTAACTTGTGCTCTAAGATCCCAGAAGCTATCCTGAACGCAATGGTTTGTACACGCCGCGCTCCCAGTTCTTCTGAGAACAACTCGGAATTAAATAGATTGAACTGTGAACCTACACATTAAATGACACGCTGGGAATATTACGGCGAAAGTTTATATACTTATGTGTCATTACACGTAAACATTGCTAGAAAGCCTGTATCAGTAATTATGGAGACCTAGGGTCAAATGTCAGGGCTAAAGGACGTGGAGAAATTGCCTTTCTCCTGAACACAAACAAGACTGGAGCAGTGTGCAAATCTCAAGGTCAGAACGTAATCTGGGGTCATGGACCTGACCATATCTTTATTAAATACAAGCTCCTTTACCGGACTTACAACCCCAAGAACGAGTTTGCAGGCGACCGCCTGTGGGATTTTTTTAACGTCTTTTAACCTGCTTGGTCATATGGACGATGAATGAAATTGGTGAAATGATCTCGGGGTCCATGGAGCTTTAAGTTACTCGACATTCGTCTTCTCAGGATAAGGGAAAACCTTATCCGGGGAACTCACCCTCATTGAGATTCGAACTTACGACCTGTTGAATATGAAGCAGACACGCTACCACCACACTACTCACGCGGGCTAATGTGGGATTTGTTGTGGACAAAGCGGCGCAGGGGCGGGTTTTCTTCGGTTTCCCCCGCCATCCCGTTCCACCGGTGCTCCATCTTCATCATCGATATTTAATCGAGATAAACATCAGTAGAATGTTGGATAGGTAGAGTCAGACTGAAAACTTCAATGCCATAGCCGGGATTTGAATCACTGATCTCCCGGTCTCTGGCCGGTTGCTCTACCACTGAGCTACCATGGCAACATGCCGGCCTAGCTTTGAATTTCTCAACTGACTCGACCTATCCAACCCCTTCCTGCACATGGCTTGTATGAAAAAACAATTAAATTAAAACCAATTGACCATAATAGATGGCTATACTATGAATCATGGGACTTAAAGTACTTACAACATTGTAAGTCGCCATTAGGGTTGTTATCTGAAAATAATTCCAGAACGCCGTGAAGTTTACCGGGAAACATGCGAGTCAGTTGAGAAAAATTCAATGTTATGTCGGCATGTTGCCATGGTAGCTCAGTGGTAGAGCAACCGGCTGGAGACCGGGAGCTCTGTGGTTCAAATCCCGGCATTGAATTTTTCAGTCTGACTACCTATCAAACTCCTGTCCTACACACGGTTTGTGTGAAAAAATAAAGTAATATTAGTAGAATGTACTTATTAGTTAGTTCCTTGTAAGTAGCAGGGAACTAAAGGAATGTGCTATGCTAAAGTGATAGTCAAATGTTTTAGAAACTGTCTTTATGCGATTGTCATTGAAATTCGCTTCTTTACTTGGCCAGGAGACAACAAATGAAAAACTGACCCTTCCTGTCTGAGAAGAGTATATTTTAAAACCAATAACAATGAATATTTTGAAAATAGGCAA
The DNA here is from genome assembly GCA_030762935.1 of Hymenopus coronatus. Lineage (NCBI taxonomy): Eukaryota > Metazoa > Arthropoda > Insecta > Mantodea > Hymenopodidae > Hymenopus > Hymenopus coronatus. Next base: position 8,182,058 of record CM060898.1, read on the forward strand.
CTCCACGAAAAAATGTATATAACATAAATTGTGTCTTTTAACGAGCTCTAAATTTTCCATTAAGTAAGTTTTTGTCTGTTTCTTACGGTTTACCAGTTATACAACATTTCGCAAGATTCCTCAGAATAAACAAATCTTCAGAGGTTATTCTCAGAAAATTCAAGATATTCATTTTATTTGTCATGTATACATCTTTAATATAGGATATTTTAATCAAAATCATTAGAGCTATTTTTGAGAAAATAAAAAAATTCGAAACTTTTTCCGTGTAAAGGATGGTGGAGGGTATTTAACGGACTTTTCGTTTTTGAGCTAACTTGTCCATAGACACGCGCACACACATTTCTTCTAAAAATGCTTTTTTTGGATTCAGGGCTCCCAAAACATATATTTCCGGTGAAATCCCGGTATTGCATTTTTAGGTACAATACAATACTTTCTCTTACACTATGTACATAGTACGTGTAGAGAAAGTAAAAAGAAAGATAGAGGGAATCAGCTCATTGCACATTCCGCAAGAAGCACGCACGCAACTGGCCTTGTGCCTGCAGAAATATGCTGAGCTATTCACATTGCGTGACCTCCTGTATTGCAGACTTTGGAAACAGAAAAGCAAATGGCGTATGACTGGACACAGGTGAATCACATCAGTGTCTATGACGTCCACATAAACTAGCCTATGGTTCCAGGGGAAAACATCCATTCACATGACTTTCTCTACATTTCTGTTAAAAAGCTTATGCTTCTATTTACTTCATGCTAATCAGAAAAAATTGGCAGAAATAGTCTTATTACTTGCTTCCTTGTAACTAGAAGCGAAATAAGAGAGTACCATAGGTTAAAGTGAAAGCCAAAAGCTGGTTGCTATGTGACTGATGTTCCTTTGTTTGTATGGACAGAAGTAGACAAATTCCTGTATGAGAAAAGTAGAAGTTTTTCAAAGTTGAAACTAAAAACAAAGAATATCTCAAAAACGATAAACTCCACGAAAAAAAGTATGTAACATAAATTGTGTATTTTAATGTGCTCTACATTTTTTGTGTGGTAAGTTTTGTCCATCTCTTACGGTTTAGCAGTTATGCAAAATCCGTAAAATCCATCCAGAATAAAGTAGGCTTCAGAGACTATTCCCAGAAAATTCAAGATATACATTTTATTTGTCAGGTAAAATATCTTTAATATACGATATTTTAATCAAAATGTTAGAGCCATTTTTGAGAAAATCAAAATTTTCGAAAAAAGTTCCATATAAAGGGTAGTTGGGGGTGGGGGATTTTTTTGAAAATCTTCGTATCGCATCCTTGGAAGATACTGAACTTAAATACAAAGTTTGGCATTTAACGGTATTTTTGTTTTTAAGCTATGCTGTTCACACACACACTCGGACCTTTTTCCAAAAAATGTGTTTTTTTTTTTTTTTTGATTCAGGGGGAGCCAAACCATGTATTTCCGGTGAAATCTCGGTGTCGAAATTTTGGGTGGAATACAATACCTTCTCTGTACACTATGTACATAGTACGTCCAAGTCCCTGACGGCACAGCGCCTTGTATACACCATCCGCGTTACAGTTGTGTAGCGGCAGCAACAAGTTGTCACAAATCTTAATATTACTATCGCATGTGATCAGTAATCAGTTATCTAACTTAAGCTTCTTCAACAACAAACTATCAATATTAACGACACAAAACATGATACAGTTGGGTTCTTAAACTTGCCACTTACCATGTGTGTTGCCGCTTTGACAAAACGTAGGTTACTCCTCTGGTGAAGTTCGCAGGTACGCATGTAGCAATTTTGCCCCTTCTCTTAATGAAGTTGAATCAACACATTAGGGGTATTTATTTTATAAATGCTTATTTCATACAAGACATTCAGTACAGTTAGCTATCATGATGCTTCTTTAAGGGTTTATTCTACCAAACAGCAACATGCTGCATGAAGCATGTGGTGCTAATAATGGGAACAGTTTTCTCTCAATAAAAATGGAATCTGTATAATGTAAAATAAACACTAAAAGTGTTGTTAAGAAAACTAATGTTTTTCTTATACTCAACACTCCCTTCACAATCCGGTCGATCAGGAAAATGCCAACCACACCTGGAATAACGCAATATTCTCAGACGAGGTGACATTTTCTTCCACACGTAAGGGAAAGCCGATTTTCAATCTTCCAAAGGGGTCCCGATACGATGCAAAATACGTGACTTCACAATTCCATCATTTCGCGTATCTGTATCGTGTTGGAGCTGGATATCAAGGGATAATAGGTGTGCTGTGGCAGCTTGACGATACAATGAACGGTGTGCAGTTCACGGTAATACTCGATAATATTTTGATTCCGCCTATGAGGATGAGATATCCTGATGGAATTGTTGAATTTGACAGGATAATCATGCTGTCCACAATCTGAAAGGTTTCAAATTGATTCCAGAGAGACAGGATATCAGGGTGGTAGACCGGTTCATCGCATTTGGTCCTATTATGAATGTGGGGGCTGAGGTAAAAAGGGAGCTGCGCTCCAATTTACCTGTAGATGGGACAAAATATGGCTTCTGTGCACAAATTCAAGATCTTGTAGCTTCTGGTCCACATCACTGTAGGCGTTTATTATACCTATGCCCCGAAGATTAAGGGCAGTTATACGGGCTGAAGGCCCCTTCGCCCGATGTTAGTTATGTTTATTTTTACTTTCTCTACACGTACTATGTACATAGTGTATAGAGGAAGTATTGTAATCCACCCAAAAATTCGATACCGAGATTTCACCGGAAATATATATTAGAGGATCTCCTGAATCAGCATTTTCAGAAATTGGTATTTAGGTTTGGTATCCTCCAAGGATGCGACACGAAGACACCTCAAACTACCCTTTACATGGAGAAAATTTGAATTTCTAAAAAATGGCACTAACGATTATAAATAAACTGTATGTCTTCAATTTTCTGGGAATGCTTCCAAATGCCTCTTTATTCTGGATGAATTTTGCCGAATTTTGTTTAACTGCTAAACCGTAAGAAATAGAAAAAAATTACCACACAAATAATATGGATCTCGTCAAGATTTATGCCCTTTACGTTTTTGTTGTGGAGGTAACCGTTTCCGAGATATTCCTTGTTATTGGTTTCAGTTGTGAAGTACTTATTTTTCTCAGATAGTAAGTGTCCGTTTTTCTTTTTCTCTACTCCTGACCAAGCTTAGTGTTGGCTTTAAAATATTTGACTATCACTTTAGCCTAGTGCATTCCCTTATTTCCCCTCTGCTTATAAGGACCCAAGTAATAAGAGCATTCTGCTATGTTTATTTCGATTAGCATTGTGTAGAAAGAAGAATAATCTTTTGTAGGAAGTTTGTAGAGCAGCTATAGAAAGTCATGTGAGTGTAACACATAAAATTTTATGCTGTTGTTTTAGAAGACAAGAGTTTATTTAAACATTTTTTTTTAAATTATTTAACAGGAGTGTTAGTACAATTATGTTTTTGTGTGCATAGATAGGCCCATAACTTCAAATGCCAAAGTTATATTATTGCAATATTATGTTCTAGATACCCAGTCATAACATTAACAAGCGTAAAAAATTCCAAGCAGCACGAGTTTATGAACTTATGAGTGGAAGCAAGGCCTTTTTAACCTCTCGGCCAGCGTAACATTGTTCTGAGAACAGTTTTCAGTACTCAGAAGTTAACCAGTTACTGACCACTGTACAGTTGTTCTGTGTGCGTTGTGAACACAGCTTTTACGAAGATACACGACATTTGGAATGTGGGGATGACTCATTTTTTGTGTCCAAGGGTGTACAAGTGGTTGCAGTGTGCAATTCTCACCGACATCAGAAGCACACGCACAAACCTAACCTCAAAAAAACAAACTATTTTGATATTTCAACGACATTGCGGGTTCTTTTGATTGTTTCCATTTAAAATCCTTGTAAAGGGCAATTCTGTTGATTGAATTCCGCCAAGAGGAAGCAGACCTATAGTATTGTTGCAGAATATCGCGGGGGGGGGGGGCCTACAGATTCAACGCGTTGCAACTTTCACTCGACGGTCTTGCAATAATACAATTCTTTTCGGTGATTTCCTTTGTGTTGACCTAATTGGTCTACACAGCACGACTCATTTGGATAGTTGGCTACGTTTCCAATTGTTCAATCGTAAATAATGTCACGAGTGTTTTCATCTTGTCCGTAATTCACGACTAAGAGATGAAAACACGAGTTATGTTTGATAAGACAATTCAGCGAAATTGACTATTAATAATTTATAATATAACATAGGAAGGCAGATTTTATCATTGTGTTAGTTGCATTAGTTCTCAAATAGCAGATGACGCATTCGACCATGTTTATTTACCCAAGTTTTACTTTCTCTAGCCCGCATGTACAATATACATAGTGCATAGAGAAAGTATTGTATTCCATTGTTGAGATTTCACCGGAAATATATGTTTTGGAGTTCACTGAGTCCGAAAATAGCATTTTTAGAAAAAGGTCCGCGTATGTGCGACACGAAGATTTTCAAGAAAATGCATCCACCCCCAACCACCCTTTACATGGGAAAAAATTTCGAAAATGTTGATTTTCTTAAAAATGGCTCTAACGATTTTGATTAAAATCTTGTATATCTAAGATATTTAAATGAAAAATAAGATGTAAATCTTCAATCTTTTAGGTATTCCTTGTTTTCAGTTTCAGCTTTGAAAAACATACTTTTCTCATACAGGAATTTGTCAACTCCTGTCCATACAAACAAAGGAACTTCAGTCACATAGCAACCAGCTTTTGGTTTCACTTTAACCTATGGTACTCCCTTATTTGCTTCTACTTACAAGGAAGCAAGTAATAAGACCATTTCTGCTAATATTTTTCTGGATTAGCATGAAGTAAATAGAAGCATAGGCTTTTTAAGAATAGATTGTTGCAAAGATGTAGAGAAAGTCATGTAATCATATCAGATTTATTTGATTGTTTCATTTATATAGTCCCCTTTATCATCTGTGGTCATATCGGGGGCTTTGACTTAAGAAAGAACTCATTAACTGTAGTAGGTTCTTGAAGATTGATATAGTTTTTGTTTTTTTGTTATTTAGGAGTTGTTTTCTTTTCTTTAAATAATTCTAGATTCTGTTGAGGATAGCGGGAAATATGTTACGGTATTTTATTAAAAATTGTGTGAGCTATTTTGAGAGCATCACAATTTTGGAATAAACTTCCGCCGTATAAGGGATAGGGGAAAATTTTTGGAACGTTTTCGTGTAGCATCCTTCCAAAATGCTTAACTTAAATGCCAGGTTTGGTATTTAAACGACTTTTCTTTTTAGAATTATGTTATTTTACATAGACACACATATGGACTTTTTTGTGGTGGGGGTTGAGGAGTTTGAAGTGATATACTTCCGGTGAAATCTCTATAAGTTTGGGGTGGAAATAGATGCCTTCTATACCTAGATAAAGTTAATAAAAAGATAATTAGTATAAATGTTTACGGTTCGCCTGCTGGGAACTTTACTCATCTGCTGCCATCTCGTCGGCTGAACTCTGTGCTACGAATGCTTCTAATCACCCATGAAGTTTGTGTCACGTCATAAATCATCCAGGGGTAAAGCTACAACATTTAGTACGGTTATATTTCTACTTGTAATGCAAGAGAAATATGAAACACCTTATTTGCAATAAAAACAATATCCAGGCGAAACAAGACAAGCTGCTGCTGGTAGTTGCATTCCGTATAAACTAGATCTAGAAGGAACAGGTCACAACCAAGGCTCATATGGTCTTTCCTCCAATATAACTGATTACTACCAACATAATTAAAATTGAAGTCTTTCTACACAGCATAACGTATTTCGGAAACAACTGGGACAAGAAAATAGTTTTATAGATTTAAATGAAATTCATAATCAACATTAAATCTCGTGATGACAATACAGCTCAACTATTAGAGCGCCAATGCAATGGCCGAGATTAGGCAATTTCAACCAATCGCGGTCATCTGACTGGAGTGATATTGTCGAAACATCTTATCGCAACTGATGTTCATTTCTTTGAAAGCTTGTCATTCGTTTGTTTGTCTTGGTTATTGGTAACAAGGTGACAACCAACCTTCACTTTTAATAACTCAGTTCCACAATTGTACTTTCAATTAATTCAGTTATGTACAATGTTTATATGAAGTTTTATCCAGTTCATAATGTATCAATAATCTCAAATAAAATGTTTGTTTCCATTCCATTTATTAGTCACTAAAAGCTGAAATAAAATAATTTTTCCCTTTTTCTATTGTTGCTATCGATATTCGTACATTGGGTGTAGGCACGGTCGGCCATGTCAAAATTCAGGAGGCAGTGAAGAAAGAAAGAAATAATTCTGTAAATAAACATGGTTGAATGCACCATCTACCATTTGAGAACTAATGTAAGTACTACAAAGATAAAATCTCCCTTCCTATATATTATAAATTATTAATAGTCTATTGTCTTATCAAATACAACTCGTGTTTTCATCTCTTAGGACGTCGACCGTGAGTTTTCGACAAGATGAAAACAGTCGTGCTATTATTTATAATGATATAACTGAACATTATAATTTTTTTCTGAGTGTCATTTTGCTTTGTCCACCATGAACATAGAAGGGAGAGAAGTAGTGTATTTCACTCAAAACTTCGGTACCTGTGTTTCAGCTCCAGCCTGTTTCTGTTTCAACGGGTGCAGAATAAGGGCTATTTATGCTGTCCCCTTCTCTTTTCCAGTGATACTCCTGCACGAAGCCTCTGATCTACCATACATAGAGGACGAGATTAGGCGCCGGGCTGCTAAATTTAAAGACGGTTTGCGCTTCCATCCGAGCGCCCTCGTTAGAGATTATAATCCCAGAAACCACTGCTTCAGGCGGTACCGGCTTCCCCCTTTGTTTGCGAGCATCTTCAACAGCTGCTTCGGCTAAGCTCCTTTATAATCCTTCCAAGAGTTGCTCCGACATCTAAATTCAAAACAAAACCCCCAAAATAATCAAGTGTTGCAACTAAATTACATCAGCGATGTACCATGACTGGCAACCGTTGAGAAGCAATCTTGCCATCTTCTATCACTGCCCAACCTTTCTGAAAACTCACATTCCGTCAGGACGTGGTTAAACTCGGCCTGCCAAGTGCTCGACGTCGTGCCGAGAGTTCAGTTTCAACTGGGAGCGCATAGTAAACTGTTGAGTGAGTTTGGACGAGAAATCCGTAGCGCGTAGCCGTCACAAACATCGGCAGAATTGTTACAACAGCATTGAAGAAGGAGCAGATTCTGACTGTAATCGTGTGTGGAAGAAAACATCTGAAGGATTGAAGAAAGACATATATTTGTGAAGAGATTGTGATTGTAATAAGTTTGTGCCAGAAATAAAGATAGTTTTTGTTACAGTACCTTACTCTATTTCTCAACGTAATCGTCAGTGCTATCAAGACATTTACTGTCACGTGCTACCACTTTTTCAATGCCAGTGTTATACTTTTCTACCGTCAAAGAACGTATTCGTTTTTTTGAAGTACCAAATGCTCTTCAATTGAATGCTATAGACAAATAACGCAAGTGTATGGTGATAATGCAATGAACGCGTCTTCAGTGAGGAAATGGCGTATAATTCACGAGTAATCAAGGACAGTGTGTGCGACAAAGACCGTTCATCAATCGTTATGTAGCAGTTGAAAGCAAATGTTGATAAAAGAATTGGAAAAAACCGGTGTTTCACTTTGGTCACCATACAAGACTTTTTGGATGGAAAAGATTTCCTAGCCACGAAGACCTCAAAGTGACAGTGACATCTTGGCTCATATCTTTAGCGGTGGAAGAGTGTAACATCTGTACCACGTGACAATAAATACCTTGATAGCAATGAGGAGAAATAGAGTAAGGTAGTGTAACTTTGTAAATAAAGTTTTGTGTTGATAACTTTCGTTGTTATGTTAATCGTTCGTCACTTTCCAGATGACCCTGATAAGAAATTTCAGGTGCACGCTCATTTCAGACATTTGTATAACAATCAGACTTTGTTTGAGAGAAACTTGGGGCAGCTTGACCATTATGTGATTCCAGACACGAAAAAACATCCGACCTCGACAGTTAACCCATATTAAAAACGACAACGGCTAGCCATTGACGTAAACACTTTGCCCGTCGAGGAAGAAAACGTAAACAGAACAAAAAAATGCGGTTACACTCACATGACTTGCTCTACCTGCTCTGCAAACAAACTTCTTATAAATGCTTATTCGTGTTCTACTTCATCGCCGAGCTTATAGACCACTCTCCTCTTAGACGGCCAGGGTTCGATCCCATATGGGATTTGTGGTGGACAAAGTGGTGCAGTGGCGGGTTTTCTCCGGTTTCCCCGCCATCACATTCCACCGGTGCTCCATCTTCATTCTATGTATTATCGTGTCATCGCCTGCTGTAGCAAAAGCTTCACGATAATCGAGATAAACATTAACAGAAATAGTTTTATTACTTGCTTTTTTGTAAGCAGAAGGGAAATGATCAAATACTATAGCCTAAAACGACATTCAAATATTTTAAAAGCTGTCGCTATGCGTTCTCATTGAACTTCATTTTTACTTTCTCTACACGTACTATGTACATAGTGTATAGAGGAAGTATTGTATTCCACCCAAAAATTCCTTACCGAGATTTCACCGGAAATACATATTTTAGGACCCCCTGAATAAAAAAAAATAAAAAAGAATTACAGAAAGGTCCGTGTGTGTGTGTGTGTGTGTGTGTGTCTGTGGATAGCATACCTCAAAAACGAAAAGACCGTTGAATACCCTAAGCTGGTATTTAAGTTTCATATCTTCCAAGGATGCGACACGAAGATTTTCAAAAAAATCCCCCACCCCAAACTACCCTTTACATGGAACTTTTTTTCGAAAATTTTGACTTTTTTAAAAATGGCTTAAACGATTTTGATTAAAATATCGTATATTAAAGATATTTACCTGACAAATAAAATGTATATCCTGAATTGTCTAGGAATAGCCTCTGAAGACTAATTTATTCTGGATGAATTTTACGGAATTTTACATAACTGCTAAAGCGTAAGAGATGGACAAAAACTTACCACACAAAAAATGTAGAGCTCGTTAAAAAACACACTTTGATATATTTATTTTTTTCGTGGAGTTGATCGTTTATATATATTCCTTGTTTTTGGTTTCAGCTTTTCTCATACAGGAGTTTGCCAACTGCTGTCCATACAAACAAAGGAATTTCAGTCACATAGCAAGCAGCTTTTGACCATCACTTTAATCCATGGTAATTCCTTATTTCGCTTCTACTTACAATAATTTGTTACAGAGATGTAGAGAAAGTCATGTGAATGGAACACATCAGATTTTTTTTCGTATGACCAGGGAGAGAACCCGAGAAAGGACTCCGCCGTAAAGCGTGATGCTCGTATTCGGGAGTTCGTGGTTCGATTCCCACGGACGACCTTCTCACCCGGGTTTTCTCGGGTCACCAGTCAAAAGTACAGGCGACACAGTGTGAAGAAAGCAAAGGTGGTGAAATGTGCAGACAAGGTGATGGCCTCGGAATGCACGCGGAATCGTCTACATTGATTACTGGCAGAAAGGAAGAACGATATTGCACCGGTTGAACGGCGAAATCAAGGAAAAGGCACTTATCTAACAAGACAGTGCAAGGGTGCACACCTGCGCAGTTTCCGTGATGAAAATTGTAGAATTAAGGTTCGAAGTATACACCAGATTTGGCCCTCAGTGACTTTTTTCTTATTTCTAAACTGAAAAAGTGGCTCGGCGGTAAACGATACACGTGTAACGAAGAGGTCAGTTGCCGATTTTGAGCACCTTCCCAAATACTACTTTTAGTAAAGCTTAAAACAGTTGGAGAAACGCTAGGAAAAGCATCGAAATAAATGGAGATTATGTTGAGAAATAAAAAGAATCTCCCAAAACAGTTTGTTTTTCTATGTACATAGTGCGTAGAAAAGGTATTGTATTGCATCAAAAATTCCATACCGATATTTCACCAGAAATACATGTTTTGGTTCCCCTGAATCAAAAAAAGTATTTTTAGAAAAAGGTCCGTGTGTGCGTGTGTGTGTGTCTCAACTCGTGTCCATTCAAACAAAGGAACTTCAGTCACATAGCAACCAGCTTTTGACTATGTTTTTAACATATTGTACCCTCTTATTTTACTACTACTTACAAGGAAGCAAGTAATAAGACTATTTCTGATAATTTTTTCTCGATTAGCATAAAATAAATAGAAGAATCAGAATTTTAACAATAAATTGTTGCAGAGCTGTAGAGAAAGTCATGTGAATGGAACACTTCATATTTTTACTTTCTCTATACATACTATGTACATAGTGTATAGAGAAGGTATTGTATTGCACCCAAAAATTCGATACCGAGATTCCACCGGAAATATATGTTATGAGACCCCCTGGATAAAAAAAAAAAAAAAAAAAGTATTTCTAGAAAAATGACCGTGTGTGTCTGTGGGCATCATAGCTCATAAATGAAAACATCGTTAAAAACCAAACTTGGTATTTAAGCTTGGTATCTTCCAAGGATGCGACACGAAGATTTTCAAGAAAATCCCCCCACTCCAAACTACCCTTTACATGGAAAAAATTTCGAAAATTTTTATTTTCTTAAAAATGGCTCTTAACGATTTTAATTAGAATCTTCTATATTTAAGATATTTAGTTGACAAATAAAATGTATATCTTGAATTTTCTGGGAATAGTCTCTGAAGACTACTTTATTCTGGATAAATTTTACGGATTTTTGCTTAAGTGCTAAAGCGTAAGAGATGGACAAAACTTACCACAAAGAAAATGTAGAGCACATTAAAATACACAATTTATGTTATATACATTTTTATTTCGTGGAATTGATCGTTTTGAAGACATTCCTTGCTTTTAGTTTCAGCTTTGAAAAACATACTATTCTCATACAGGAATTTGTCAACTCCTGTCCATACAAACAAAGGAACATCAGTCACATAGCAACCAGCTTTTGACTTCACTTTAACCTATGTTACTCCCTTATTTCGCTTCTAGTTACAAGGAAGCAAGTAATAAGACTATTTCTGCTAATTTTTCACGTTTAGCATGAAGTAAATAGAAGCATAAGGTTTTTAGCAATAGATTGTTGCAGAGATGTAGAGAAAGTCATGTGAACGGAAGACATCATTTTTTTTTTCTAAGGAGTTATTGAGCGCCTCTCGTAGTTAGGTTCCTTGAAAGAAAACGTTACATTTAACAGTTATAAAACATTGCCTTGATGTTCTTTTAGAAATGCACGATAAAGCACTGTTGTAGAAAGTGGAACCATTGAGCAACGTTGAGTGCTGTACAGGCAAGCTGTGATATTGATCAAGGCAACACATAGCGTCTGTCAAAACTGAGTTCACGCTTAACGATTTTTACTTTTTAGTTTCAGTGGATAGAAAAGCTATTGTATTCCACCCAAAAAATCGAAATATATGTTTTGTGTGTGTGGACAGCATAGCTCAGAAAGGAAAAGACCGTTTAGTTGAGTATCTCCCAAGAAAATCCGCCCAGCACATGTTACCCTTTACATGGAAAAATTTTTGAACATTTTGTTTTTCTCAAAAATGGCACAAACGACTTGGATTAAAATTAGTATATTAATTTTTTTTTTTTTTTGGCTTAACGTTCTTTAATCTGGTTTGGTCATGTCGGACGATGAATGAAATTGATGATATGATGTTCAAATGTAGCTTAAAGCTTCTCGACATTCGTCTTCTCAGAACAAGGGAAAACCCCGAAAAGAAACCTTATCCGGGTAACTCGCCTAAGCGAGATTCGAACTCACGACCTTTTGAATGTGAGGCATACACACTACCCAGGCGGGCTAAAGTTATTTACACAATTAAAATGTAGACATGTTTTGAATTTTCTGGCAGTAGCCTCTGAAGACCTTTTCATTCTGCATTACTTTTATATACCTTTTGTAAACCGTAAGAGATAGACAAGAATATAGATCTCATTAAAACGCTCAGCTGCCACATACATTTTTTGATGGCGTTTAACGCCCGCTTTTACTACTTGTGACACTGGTGATATAAGGTATGAAGATGGAGCGATGGCGGGGGAAACCGGAGAAAACCCGTTCCTGAGCCGCTTTGTCCACCTCAAATCTTACATGTGGTCGCTTGGGATCGAACCCGGGCATTTAAAACTGCTTAAACTTTTCTCAAACTGGAAGACATATGTCTTGTCGTCTCTCTTTTGTTTACTCGTGGCAAGCAAAGAGAACCGAATCTCAGTTGTTTCGCTTAGTGTGGGCTTTTAAAAGATTTCACCAGAGTTTTAATCTTATTTCCCTTCTACTTACAAGGAAGCAAGTAATAAGATCAATTCTGGAAATGTTTATCTCGATTAACATAAAGTAGGTAAATCTTTTGTTGGACAAATTTGCTTGTGGAACAGGTAGAGATAGCCATATGAATGGAATGCTAAAAGTCCGTGCTTGTGTGTAAATACCAAACTTGGTATTTAAGTTCAGTATCTTCCAAGGATGCGACACGAAGACTTTTTAGAAAATTCTTCACCCCCAACTACCCTTTACATGAAAAAATTGTCGAAAATTTCGACTTTCTCATAAATAGCTCTAACGATTTTGATTAAAATATCGTATATTAAAGACATTTACCTGATAAATAAAATGTATATCTTGAATTTTCTGGGAATAGCCTCTGAAGACTACTTTATTCTGGATGAATTTTGTGAATTTTGTATAACTGGTAAACCGTAAGAAATAGACAAACTTGCTACACAAAGACTATAGCTCTCGTTATAACGCACAATTTATGTTAGATAATTTTTTTTTTTCGTGGGGTTGGCAGTTTTTGAGATATTCCTTGTTATTAGTTTCAGCTTTAAAATCCTATACTTTTCTCATACAGGAATTTGTCAACTTGTGTCCTTACAAACAAAGGAACTTCAGTCACATAGCAACCGGTTTTTAAAACATTTGACTATCGCTTCAGCCAAGTGTATTCCCTTGACTTTTTTTGAAGACTTCTCTTCTTGTAACCTATGTTTGAGTTTCTTCTTACGGTATTATTTTCGCTATCTATCAATCAGATGCTCAGCGAAAGTGCCCAAGAAGCAAACAGGTCTTTCAAGATGAGCATGTGTTAACAGTCGCCGGTAATTCGGGCGAAAGTGAACTCAAATGAGCGAATAGAATCATTCGTCATTATGGCAAAACTGTACAGTACATTCTTAGGTCTTATTGTTAACTTCTTCCTCTGCTACCCGGGTGTGGTAGGGAAGAGAAAGAATAAATAAATTCACTTAGAGATTTCACAGGAAAAACACGTTCTGTGGACTCCTGATGTGTTCCATTCACATGACTTTCTCTACATCTCTACAACAAATTATTGTTAAAAAGCTTATGCTTCTATTCACTTCATGCTAATCGAGGAAAAATTAGCAGAAATAGTCTTATTACTTGCTTCCTTGTAAGTAGAAGCGAAATAACGGAGTACCATAGGTTAAAGTCATAGTCAAAAGCTGGTTGCTATGTGACTGATGTTCCTTTGTTTGTATACACACGAGTTCACAAATTCCTGTATGAGAAAAGTACAAGTTTTTTAAAACTGAAAACAATTACAATGAATATCTCAAAAATGGCAACTGAACAAGAAAAAGAATATGACATAAATTACGATTTTTAACGTGCTCTACATCTTTTGTCCATTCTCTTACCGCTATGCAAAATTATGCAAAACTCAAACAGAATAAAGAGAGGCTATTCCCAGAAAATTCAAAATATACATTTTATTTGTGAGGTAAATATCTTTGCTATACAGTAAATTTATCAAAATCGTTAGAGCCATTTTTGATAACGTCATAACTGTTTAAGCATGTTTCTTGTAACGGGTAGTTGGGGGTGTGGGGATTTTCTTGAAAATGTTCGTGCCGCATCCTTGGAAGATACTGAACTTGCATACTAAGTTTGATATTTAACGGACTTTTTGAGTTTGAGATATTGCTTGTTATTTGTTCAATTTTAAAATACATAAAACTTTTCACATACGGGGATTTGTGAATTCCTAGCAATATATAGAAACCAATTTCATCCACATGCCAACCAGTTTTTAATGTCCTTTTATCTTAGTGTATTCCCTTATTTCTCTTCTACTTTCTAGAAAGCATTTCTGCTAATGTTTATCTCGATTAGCATGAAGTAGATAAAAGCTTGAGTTTTTACTTTCTCTACACGTACTATGTACATAGTGTATAGGGAATGTATTGCACTCCACCCAAAAATTCGATACCGAGATTTCACCGGAAATATATGTTTTAGGGTCCCCTATATCCAAAAAAAGTATTTTCAGAAAAAGATCCGTGTGTGTGCATGTGTCTGTGAACACGATAACTCAAAAACGAAAAGTCGGTAAAATACCAAGCTTGGTATTTAATTTTAGTATCTTCCAAAGATGCGACTCGAAGATTTTCAAGAAAATCCACCCCCCTCAACTACCCTTCAGATGGAAACATTTTCGAAAATGTTTATTTTCTTAAGAACGGCTCTAACGATTTTAATTAAAATATCGTATGTTAAAAATATTTACCTGACATATAATGTGTATATCTTGAATTTTCTGGGAATAGCATTTGAAGACTACTTTATTCTGGATGCATTTTACAGAATTTTGAATAACTTGCAAACCGTAAGAGAATGTCAAAAACTTACAGGATAGAAAATGTAGAGCTCATTATAACACTCTATTTATACGTATAATACGAATTTTTTTCGTGGAGTGGATCGTTTTTTAGATTTTCAGCTTTAAAAAACAAACATTTCTCTTGAGGGAATTTGTCAACTCTTGTCTATACAAACAAAGGAACTTCAGTGACATAGCAACCAGCTTTTGACTATCACTTTAACCTATGGTACTCCCTTATTTCGCTTCTACTCACAAGGAATGAAGTAAAAAGACTATTTCTGCTAATGTTTTCTCGATTAGCATGAAGTAAGTAGAATAATACGCTTTTTAACAATACTTTATTACAGAGATTAGAGAAAGTCATGTGCATGGGGCACATGAGATTTTAAATTTTGTTTTACATATTTTATTAAATGGTACCATTTAATTAATGTGTATGTAGTAAGAAAGATATGTATGCTGTGGAGCGGTGCACTGCGTCGCCGGAATTTAACCTAAAAGAAAAGACAGCGACAGAGAAACAAACAAACAAAGCTAATTTGCTAGGCAAGCGTCGTCCCGTTACTGGGCTATTGTGGCATGACCCACCTTAAAGTGGCTTCCGTTAGGTTTTCCCATCTCCTGACTCACAGATCTGGTTTAGGTTCGTGGATAAACACACATACATTTCTCTACGCATATCACTGATTTTATAAACCATTTTTGCAAAAGTTTGTTACTTTCTCTACACATACCATGCACATAGTGTATAAAGAAGGTTTTTGCACTCCACTCAAAAATTCGGTACCAAGATTTCACCGGAAATATATGTTTTAGGATCCCCCTTGGAAGAAAAAAAAAAAACAAAAAAAAACATATGTAGAAAAAGGTCCGTGTGTGTGTGAATACGATAACTCAAAAACGAAAAGTCGGTAAAATACCAAACTTGGTATTTAAGTTTTGTATCTTGCAGGAATGCGACACGAAGGTTTTAAGAAAAATCCCTCCACCCTAAACTATCCTTTAAATGGAAAATTTTTCGAAAATTTTGATTTTCTCAAAAATGGTTGTAACGATTTTGATTAAAACACCGTATATTAAATGTATATGGAAAATAAAACGTATATCTTGAATTATATGGGAATAGTCTCTGAAGACTACTTTATTCTCGATGCATTTTACGGAATTTTGCATAATTGCAAAACTGTAAGAGATGGACAAAAACTTACCAGCAAAAAATGTAGAGCAGGTTAAAACACACAATTTATGTTTTATATATATTTCGTGTTGTTGATCGTTTTTTCGATTTTCCTTGTTTTTGGTTTCAGCTTTGAAAAACTTATACTTTTCTCGTATAGGAATTTGTCAACTCCTGTCCGTACAAACAAAGCAACTTCAGTCACATAGCAACCAGCTTTTGACTATCACTTTAATCTATGGTACTCCCTTATTTCCCTTCTACTTACAAGGAAGCAAGTAATAGGACTATTTCGGCTAATGTTTTTTCGATTAGACGAAGTAAATATAATAATTTGTTGCAGAGATGTAGAGAGAGTCATGTGAATGAAACACATCAGATTTTTTTTGGGATACAGTGTCCAGTGAAATCTCGATATCGAATTTTGGGTGCAATACAATACTTTCTGTATATGTGCACATAGTGGATAGAGAAGAAAAAATCTAGAGAAATAGAAAGTAACAATCCTTAATTGGAATCTCGAAAATATTCTCCAGTATGCTTTGAATAGGCATTTATTGAAAATATGGTACTTTTGTGCGTATGAGAAATGGGGAGATTGTGGCGGTTGGCAGTCCTGAGATACCGGCACGTAGTGAGTCAAGCTCAGCTTCCACCAGGAGCAAGCGACATTCCTCTGAGAGTGACTCAGTGTTTGTACTACGCGAGACATGAACCGAGGAGCACGTGATGAGTCATTGTCTCCATTTCGCTAATTAATCAATGGCGGTGTTAGCGCCTGCTCAGTGACGGATCTCTCTCTGTGTAAACAAGTGAAATATTGAATCGCTATAAACACGAGGGCCATCCACGTTATCAACACCATCAGGTCGAGCATGTATACTGGGAATATCTGATAAGTAACTTACAGTTCGTGGGTAGCCAGTTACTTTTTGAAATACTTGCAAAAACTGTTAAAACAATAAGAAATCAAAATTGCTGTTCAATATTTTATTCAATATTAAGAAAATATGACTTCTCGATGTGAACAAATGAAAGGCTACATAAATGAATTTAAATTTAGCTTACATTACCAAATATGTGTTCAGATTAACTTAGGCATCAAGTATTTCAAAAACTTTGTAAATAAACATACAGAACTTTACTCTTTTTGTCAACGTAATCAACATTACTATCAAGGTATTTATTGTCACGTGGTACAGATGTTATACTCTTCCACCGCTAAACATCTGAGCCAAGATGTCACTGTCACTTTGAGGTCTTCATCGGTTAGGAAAACTTTTCCATCCAAAAAGTCATGTACGGTGTCAAAAGTGAAACACCAGTTTTTACTTTCTCTACACGTACTATGTACACAGTGTATAGAGAAGGTATTGCACTCCACCAAAAAATCGATACCCAGATTTCACTGGAAATATATGTTTTAGGGTCCCCTGTATTCAGAAAAAAGTCTGTGTGTGTATGTGTGTGTCCGTGAACACGATAACTCAAACACGAAAAGTCGGTAAAATACCGAACTTGGTATTTAAGTTTAGTATCTTCCAGGGATGCGACACGAAGATTTTGAGAAAAATTCTCCACTCCAAACCACCCTTTACATGGAAGTTTTTTCGAAATTTTGTCGTTTTTAAAAAATGGATCTAATGATTTTGATTAAAATACCGTATATTAAAGATATTTACCTGACAAATAAAATGTATGTCTTGAATTTTCTGAGAATAGCCTCTGAAGACTACTTTATTCTGGGTGAATTTTACGGAATTTTGCATAACTGCTAAATCGTAATAAATGGAGAAAACTTTAACCCCCCAAAAAGTAGAGCACATTAAAACATAATTTATGTTGTATACATTTTTTTGTGGAGTTGATCATTTTTGAGATATTCCTTGTTGTTGGTTTCAGCTTTGAAAAACTTAACTTTTCTCATACAGGAATTTGCTAACTGCTGTCCATACAAACAAAGGAACTTCAGTCACAGAGCAACCAGCTTTTGACTATATCACTTTAACCTATGGTACTCCCTTATTTCGCTTCCACTTACAAGGAAGCAAGTAATAAGACTATTTCTGCTAATTTTTTCTCGATTAGCATAAAGTAAATGGAAGAATACGCTTTTTAACAATGATTTGTTGCAGAGATGTAGAGAAAATCATATGAATGGAACATTTCAGATTTTTCTTCTACACTTAAAGCAGTATTTCAGGTGAAATGTCGGAATCAATTTTTTGGGTGGAATGCAGTACCTACTCTATGAATTTACCACGCGCTAAGTAGAAAAAGTGGTACACAAAACTTAAAGAATAACCTTTATTAACAATTTAAATTGTTTTTGGAAGGTAATCATATTAGGTTTGTCATCCATTCTTCCGAAGAGTCAGCAAAATACCGTTTGTAAACTTGAGACATAACGCTAAGCATCGTAGAATGATTCAAGAAAATACAAACATAAAGGTTCTTATTGTTCCGCTAATAGTTTTGAAAGGAAGGACCTTGGACCGCCGCTGATGTGAAAGTCATATGGCTTCCTGCCACTCACCCTTTGTCAACACCAGAACCTCCCTGAGTAGGGTTATCGCATTTCACGGCGCTGTATTTTGGACTGTGTGTCAGGAAGCTATTACCTGACTGTATTACTCATGTATGGAGTAAAAGCTTTCAAAAACATGCACTTGCGGGATGTCGCGGGTTCGATGCCCATCATATAACTTGCATTTATTCGTTAGTTCCCTTGTTGCCATTTGATTGCTAAGGTTGTATTTTTTGATACCACGTATTTCTTTCGCTACAAAAATCTGATGTGTTCCATTCACATGACTTTGTGTACCGCTCTGTAGCACATTATTGTTAATAATTCTATTGTGTCTACTTTATGCTAATGTAGGGTGATTTATATAGAGCTGACAGATTTCTTTCATTAATTGTTTCAAAACGTGTTATGCTAGCGACAACTTATTATACCTAAATTGTAGAGGAATTTTGGGAGATTATTTACCTCTATAGCAAATGTTGAAAATGTCCTCCATCCTGCATAAGACACAACTCAACACGTCGTACTGGCCACTCGTTGGAGGACTCTGTTGTCAATCTCCTTTGTGATGTGCTTCAGATCGTCCAATGTCTGGGGACGTGTGGCGTAAACCCAGTCTTTTAAGTAACCCCATAGAAAGAAGTCCGGCGATGTCAAATCTGGAGATCTCGGTGGCCACAGGCTCCTGGAAATTATCCGGTCATCAAAGAAACTTGTAATTAGGTCCATGGATGCATTTGATGTATGGCATGTAGCGCCATCTTGCTGAAAATATCCTTGACTCAGATCTACATCGCACTGCATTTTCACGTTGACTACAAGAACAAAATGTCGAAACAGCCGCCAACAATGCAATTAGGAATAAAACATAAACATCTGCGCGTCTGGTGAAAAGGAATCGAAACTCCAGAACATTCTGCTAAAATTGGGTCATTGAATGAATTTCCAACGGAATAATTAAATAAAGAAATGTGTGTGTTCTACATAAATCACTGTGTATATATAAATAAGCATTACCAGAAGCGATCTTACTACTTAGTTCTTTAAGAGTAGGAGGGAAAAGAGGTCTTCAGGCCTATTCCCAAAAAATACAAGATATACATTTTATTTTTCAAGTAAATGTCTTTAATATACAACATTTTAATCGAATTCGAGGAGCAATTTTTGAGAAAATCAAAATATTCGAATTTTTTCTCTGTAAAGTGTATTTTGGGGTGGGGAGATTTTTCTCAAAATTTTCATGTCGCATCCCTGGGAGATACTAAACTTAAATACCAAGTTTGGTATTTTACAAACTTTTCGTTTTTGAGTTATCGTGTTCACACACACACACACACACACAAGAACCTTTTTCTGAAAATACTTTCTTTTTTTGGATACAGGAACCCTAAAACGCAAATTTCCGGTGACATCTCGGAATGGAATTTTTGTGTGCCATAGAGATTTCACCGGAAATGTAAGTTTTAGGACCCTCTATATATATAAAAAAAGTGTTTTTAGAAAAAGTCAATGTGTGTGAGCATAGTTCAAAAACTAAAGACCGTTAAATACCAAACTTGGTATTTAAGTTCAGTATCTTGCAAGGATGCCACACAAAGATTTTTAAAAATATTCCCTCACCCCAAAATACCCGTTACATAGACAATTTTTTTTAAATGTTGTTTTTCTCAGATTTGCCTTTAACGATTTTGATTAAAACACCGTATTTTATAGATATTTGCATGACAAATAAAATGTATATCTTGAATTTTCTAGGAATAGCTTCTGATCTGTTCGTTCTGGTCAACATTTTCCGAGTGTTCAATGATTAGTAAACCGTAAGAGATAGACAAGCAGTTACTTAAGACAAATGTAGATCTTCTCAAAAATCGCAATTTATGTTATACACATTTTTTTTGCAGAGTTGGCTGTTTCCGAGATATTGCTTGTTATTGGTTTCAATTCTAAAATATTTATGCTTTTTTCACACAGGAGGTATCCGTTTTTCTTTTGTTCAACTCCTGGTTAAGCAAAGAAATGAATTGCAATGACAATCGCATGCGACATTGCAGATTCTAGTTCAGTTTTAGACTTGACTCTGCCATTGGTCGATCGACCAACATGGCTGCCCATGCAAAAGCATTCAGAACGAACGGAAGACTGTGCATTTCGCATCAGAAAGCAGGACCAATTTTCAAAAAGTCCATTTTTAGCCCTTATTTCGATCCAGTTCATTTACATACACCTAACCTAACCTCGACGAAATCTGAAACCTACCACGTAGCCATATTGTTTCCGTAACCAATAGGAAAGGTTAAGGAAACAGCCTTAGTCTAAAACTGCAAATCTCGCCAATCGCATAACATATTTTAAAACAGTTGCCTATCGCTTTAGCTTAGTGTATTCTTTTAGTTCCCTTCTGCTTAAAAGGAACTAAGTAATAAGTACATTCTGATAATGTTTCTCGATTAGCGTGGTTTAGAAAAAAGAATAATCTTACAACGCTAGAGAAAGACATGTGAGTGCATCACAACATATTTCTTCCGCAAATTGTGTTTGTGTGGCGCCACGATCGGCTCACTTCCGGAAGGGAAGTGCCACACCTTGTATTTGACAGCAACACCTTCGTCGTCAAGACGGGTACTTCACCTTCCAGATGATGGAAATACTTTGACTGCTGCCGTCACTACCGCTTCATACAAGTGCCTTGCAGAGAAGGTGAACAGGTTCACTTACTTCAACGGAGATGTATTCTTCCGCGAACACACGTCTACACACCGCATGGTGAGAGTGATTCCGTCCGTCACACTGTTGCCAATTCGGCAGCAGGACGAAAGCAATTTACAAAATAAAACACTATCACACAGCAAACATTGCATTAAAATACGTAAAAAAGTCTGTAGCAAGTGAAAATAACGCAGCACAGGCGGATACTCGCGTCAACTGAGAGTACATTGAGGAATGTTTGTTACATGTTGCAACAGGGATGACATTGCTTACGTCGATCACTCGTGTCTTGGATTTTGTCTGGCCTTCAACCTAGACGGCCCGGGTTCCATTTGTGGTGGACAAAACAGCGCAAGAGGCGGGTTCTGCTGCTTCCCCTGCCATCGCATGCTCCATTTTCATTCAATGCTTCGCCTGCGCTGCCATAAGTAGTAAAAGCGGGCGTTAAACAGTATAAGAAAATCTGACGTGTTCCATTCACATGACTTTCTCTAAATCTCTGCAACAAATTATTGTTAAAAAGATTACGCTTCTACTTATTTCATGCTATTCGAAAAAAAAAGAAGGCAAAAATAGTCTTATTACTTGTTTCCTTTTAAGTAGAAGCGAAATAAGGGAGTATCATAAATGAAAGTGATAGTCAAAGGCTGGTTGCTATGTGACTCAACTTCCTACAGGAGTTGACAAATTCCTGTATGAGAAAATATAAGTTTTTGAAAGGTGAAATCAAAAACAATGAATAACTCAAAAACGACGAACTCCACGAAAAAAAAGTATATAGCATAAATTGTGTGCTTTAACGTGCTCCACATTTTCTGTGTAGTAAGCTTTTGTCTATTTCTTACCGTTTAGCAGTTAAGCAAAATTCGGCAAAATTCATCCAGAATAAAGAGGTCTTCAGAGGCTATTCCCAGAAAGTTCAAGATATACATTTTATTTGGTATGTAAATATCAGTAATATACGGGATTTTAATCAAGATCGTTGGAGCCATTTTTTAGAAAATCAAAATTTTCGAAAAAAGTTCCATGTAAAGGGTAGTTTGGGGTGGGGGGATTTTCTTGAAAATCTTCGTGTTGCATCCTTGGAAGATACCAAACCTAAATACCAAGCTTGGTTTTTAACGGTCTTTTCGTTTTTGAGCTATACTGCCCACAGACACACACACGGACATGTTTCTAAAAATGCATGTAGAGAAAGTAAAAAAACATTCCTCCATGCAATTTCACTTGGCGATGAGTAATCCTAGAGGTATTGTAAATAAAAGCAACAGTGACTTTGACTTTAGAAACAAGGATGAATATGAAGTTGACGATGAAGGTTTAGTACAAGAACCCCTGCCAAGCGACTGAGAGGTTTGGTGCTATAGCCATGGACAGGACGAAGTGGCAACAGTGTGACAGAGTAGTCACGAGATAAGGCAACTGTCAGGGATCACTCCGACTTCAAGCTGTGTTCGTCTGTCGTACAATTTGACAGGAAAAGATGTTCACAGACAACGATTATCTCTGTGAAATGTATAATAAATAAAACACATAGGCGAGCGTTTATTCAGTATGAAATGTAAAATTACAAAATACACACGTGTTGTTTTGAAAGTTTGATGATACGTATGTAATAGAGAAGGTATTGTAATGCTCCCAAAAATTCGATGTCAAGATTTCAGCGGAAATACATGTGTTAGACTCCCCTGAGTCCGAAAAAAGTACTTTTAAAAAAATGTCCATGTGTGTATGCGTGTGTCTGTGTGTGTTTTGTGGACAGCATAGCTCAAAAACGAAAAGACAGTTAAATACCAAACTTGGTATTTAAGATTGGTATCTTCCAAGGATGCCACACGAACATTTTCAAGAAAATCCCCCCACCCAACTACCTTTACATGGAAGTTTTTTCAAACATTTTGATTTTCTTAAAAATGATTCTAACGATTTTGATTAAAATACCATATATTAAAGGTATTTCCACCACAAATAAAATGTATATCTTGAATTTTCTGGGAATAGCCTCTGAAGACCTGTTTATTCTGAATGAGTTTTGCTAAATTTTGCATAACTAGTAAACTGTAAAAGATAGACAAAAACTTACTGAACAAAAAATGAAGATCTCGTTGAAATACACTATTTGTGGCATATACATTTTTTTTTCGTGGAGTTTGCCGTTTTGAAGATATTCCTTGTTATTAGTTTCAATTGTGAAGTACTAGGTTTTTCTGATGGGAAGTGTCCATTTTTCTTTTGTTCTACTCCTGGCCAAGTAAAGAAGGATTTGCAATGACAATCGCATAACGACAGTTTTTAAAACATTTGACTATCACTTTAGCATAGCGCATTTCTTTAGTTCCCTTCTACTTATAAGGAACTAAGTAATAAGAACATTCTGCTAATGTTTATCTCGATTAGCATGGTGTCGAAAGAAAAAGAATCCTTTGTAGGAAGTTTGTAGAGGAGCTAGAGAAAGTCATGTAAATGTATTACATCAATTTTTTTTATTACAATTCACTAATGGACAACAATACACTGCATATTTCTTTAATATGGTGCCATAATGCAGAGAGTTACCAGAAGAGCTTATCTGAAGAAGGAAGTGGCTCCACTCCAAGATACGAGTCATTTGTTGCATTTGCACGAACTGCCTGAATCATCGCACAGATTGGTAATAATTCGTCCAAATCTTACTTTGTTTGCTCTTCCGTAACAATGTGTGACGCACATTTACTGCATTTCGGCTGTCACTTATTGAAGAGATGATCTCGCACCTCGGCTAATTTAAAAGTTTTGCAAACTTTATGTTGCTTTAGGAAACACCAGTAAATTCTACTGTTAAGCTAATAATATTATTTAATGTAAAATAAGGCGCTTTTCGCAAAACTTGGTATGTACATTAGGAATGACTTTTTCAGAGGTTTCCTGGGTTACATTTCACTACACTAGTATTACTGTTTCCGCCATTACTTGCGGACTAAAAGCTTCGGCCCTCCCATATGTGCAACATGTCATTAGGCGCCGGGCTCACAAATTCTAAGTCACATTGGGCGAACTGGGAACGCACTTGTCAGATCGCTGGGGGAGAACTTACCCACTGAAGCGCATGGCTTGCGGACACCCGCGGTAACAACGGCTTCAATTAGCCGAAGCAAGTACTCCCTCCTCTCCAACATTGGGAGTGGTCAATCGAAATTATCCAACAAAAACAAACCAAACACCAGCGGAGCAGAAGAAAGGATGTTGCAAAATGTAACCGTTCGAGGAGCCTGTCTAGCGCTACATCCTTAACATCACCATCCGAAACTTCACAAATATTACCTAACCTAAACCGTCCTCCTCGTCCCTGTGGTTAAGCCCTTACCAGGGTAGGTACTCAGAATCTGTACCTAGGCTCACCACGAGTCTATCAGATATCGGACGGACGGACCCTTTACAGACCAACTGCACAACACACATGCATAGTTTCAAAGGAAATAATGATTAAATGATCAGTAAATATTGTTCCTTAATAATTCATTCTACATTATTTAGATAACTTTGCACTATTTAAGAGGAACTATTCTGTGATTGAGAAAAGCGGTAAAACATTTCAGCAACCGGTTGCTTTTGGTTACACTGCGGAAGTAAGGATGGTCACATAATGGATATGCTGAAATACAACATGGCCACCATAAAATACATAAATGTAACATATATGTACTTTTTTTTTTAGAGTTAACCATATCCGAGATGTTCCTTGTTCAGGTTGCGCCGTGGCCGAGTGGTGCTCCGTCTCTATTCCATGTATCACCAGTGTCATCGACTGCTGTGCCACAAGTAGTAAAAGCGGGCGTTAAACACTACCAAAAAGTTATTGGTTTCAATTTGTATATATTTGAGCTTTGCTCAAATGGGAGGCCATATTTCGTTTCTTTTACTCCAATTGGTTCACATAGCAACCACATTTTTAAACATTTGACTGTCGCTTTAACCATTTCCCTTCCACTTACAAGGAAGCAAGTAACAAAACCGTTTACCTTGATTAGCATGCTGCAGATAAAAGAATAATCTTTTGTAAGATGTATGTGTGTCCTTGCCGCCACTGCGAGTGCAGTTTCTCAGCTGTTAGCTGCAGTGTGCAAATGTTTACGCGCAGCGCTATTCATGAGGCAGGCCAGTCAGTTAGAGGGGGTGCTGGATACGTAGCCTCTCTCAGTTGCTTCGTGACTGTCGAGGTGGAAGTACAAGGTCGGCGCTCGTCCATTGACGGAGCAGTTAGCGTAGTGAAGTGTCAGTGCTCAAGTGTGTGAACCTGGAATCTCATTTTGTGAGTCTTCAACTGGATACAAACACAAGGTCTGTAATTTACTTTCTCTACACTTACTATGTCATAGTGTATAGCGAAGGTATTGTAATGCATCCAAAAATTCCGCACCGAGATTTCACCGGAAATATATCGTTTACGACCCCGTGAATAAAAACAAAACAACACATTCTTAAAAAATGTCGTGGTAAAGCTATACAATGTTCCACCACACATACGGACACACACAAACGCTCTTAAGACTTTTACTGCCGATCCATACTTGAAAGTGTTGAAAACATCAAGTTGTTCAGACGTGAAAGTTGCCAGATTACCGAAATTTTGACTTCTTCTTGGGATCATTGGGGTTTTAGCTTCAGATCCCTCGGCTACACCATTCGACAGCAACTGCTACACTCAACTTATAAAAAATATCCCTCGGCTACGCTTTGCGGCTTAGGGCCCCTCCACGTTGGGCTACGCTTTGCAACTTACGGCCTTAAATGTTTATAACAGACCAGCAATGTGGCTCTAATGACGAAATATCAGAAGTGCCCACGTATAGAAGTAATGCCAAGTGGTGGAACCATCGTATACTCTACAAGTACTATGTACATAGTGTATACAGAAGGTATTATATCGCACCCAAAAATTCAGTACCGAGATTTCACCGGAAATATATCTTTTAGGACCCCCTGAATAATTTTTTTTTTTAAAAACTGTCGTGTGTGCGTGTGTGTGTGTGTGTGTGTGTGTCTCTCTAGGCAGCATAGCTCGAAAAAGAAAATTCCGTTACTCCCCAACTACCCTGTACTTGGAATTTTTATAAAATTTTGATTTTCTCATAAACGGCTCAAACGATTTTGATTAAAATGCCACATATTATAGATATTTATGTGACAAATAAAATGTATATCGTAAATTTTCTGGAAATAGCTTTTGAAGACCTGTTTGTTCTGGACAAAATTTTCAGAATTGCGATTAACTAGTAAACCGTAAGAGATAGATAAAAACTTACTACGTAAAAACTGTAGATCTCGTTAAAACACACGTTTTATATCATATACATTTTTGTTGTAGAGTTGACTGTTTCCAAGATACTCCTTGTTATTGGTTTCAATTTCAAAACACAAACTTTCTGCAGGTGGGAAGTGTCCGTTTTTCTTTTGTTCTACTCCTGGTCAAGCAAAGAAGCTAATTTTAAAACATTTGCCTGTCTATTTAGCCTAGTTCATTTAGTTCCCTTCTATTTAAAAGAAACTAAGTAATAAATACATTTTGCTAATGCAGCTTGATTAACATGGTTTAGAAAGAATACTCTTTTGTAAGAAGTTTATTTGTAGAACAGCTAGAGAAAATGATATGAGTGTAGCACAGACTTTTTCCCTTCTACTTACAAGGAAGCAAGCAGAAAGACAGTTTCTGCTAATATTTGTCATGATTAGAAAGAAGAATAAGCTTACTAACAATAATTTGTTACAGAGATGTAGAGAAAGTCATGTGAATGGAACACAGCAGATTTTTAAAACAGACATCAGGATGCCGACCTGGTTTGTTGAATAACCGTATATTCAGTACTTTTAACTGGCAAAAATTTACATTCACACGATTTTCTTTAACCATTCTACAAAAGCCTGTGTTTGTATCTATTCCAGATAAATATTTGCAGAATTTGTCTTATTATTTGCTTCCTTGAAGAGAATTAAGGGGACATACTAGACTAACATGATAGTCAAAAGTTTTAAGAGCTAATCGCTATGCGATCATTCTCTTGCACTACACAGAATGAAAAATCTGATATTACACTCACATGACCTTCTCTAACTGTTCTACTAACAAACTTCTAGCAAAATATTCTTCTTTCTACACAATGCTAATCGAGATAAACATTAGCAGAATGTTCTTATTACTTAGTTCCTTATAAGTAGAAGGGAACTTGAGGAAGTGATAGTCAAATGTTTTAAAAACTATTATTATGCGATTATCATAATTCATAAGTAATACCTCGAGTGTTTTCATCTTGTCGATAATTCGACTGGAAGAGATGGAAACACGAGTTGTGTTTGATAAGACAATTCAGTGAAATAGACTGTTAATACTTTATAATATAACATAGGAAGGAGATTTTATCATTGTAATACTTACATTAGTTCTCAAATGGTACATGACACATTTGACCATCTTTATTTATCCAATGTTTTTTCTTTCTTCACTGTCTGCTGATATGATAAGATCGACCGTGTTTACACCCAATGTACGAATATCTATAGCAACAATAGAAATAGGGAACAATTGTTTTATTTCAGCTTTTAATAACTAATACATAAAATGGAAACAAACGTTATTTTATTTGAGGTTATTGCACTCATAAGTAATGATTATTTTCACTCCTTTTTTTAACTAAATACATTATGAACTGAATAAAACTTTAAATAAACATTGCAACTGAATTAATTGAAAGTACAATTGTGGAACTGGAATTTATTAAATGTGAAGGCTCTTACCAATAACCAAGACAGGAGATTAAACAAACGAACGCCAGGTGCGACAAGATTTCAAAGAGATGAACATCAGCTGCGATAAGATGTTTCGACAATATCACTCCAATCAGATAACCGCGATTGGTTGAAATTGCTAATCTCGGCCATTCCATTGGTGCTTTAATAGTTGAGCTAAATAGTCATTGAAATGTGTTTTCTTTGCTTGGCCAAGAGTAGAACAAAAGAGAAACGGAAAAGTATAAGTATTTTAAAATTGAAACTAATAACAAGGAATATATTGTAAACGGCCAACTCTACAACAACAAAAAAAAGCATATGACATAAGCTACGTGTTTTTATAAAATTACATTTTCTGTGTAGTAAGTTTTTCTCTACCTCTTACGGTTTACCAGGTACGCAAAATTCAGCAAAATTCATCCAGAAGAAAGACGTGCGCGGATCTTTTTACTTTCTCTACACATACTATGTATAGAGAAGGTATTGCATGCCACCCAAAAATTAAATACATATGAAAACATATGTTTTAGGGTCCACTGTATCCAACAACATTATCAGAAAAAGGTCCGCGTGTGTATGTGTGTGTGTGTGTGTGTGTGTGTGAACACGATAACTCAAAAACGAATAGTCGGTAAAATACCAAACTTGGTACTTAAGTTTAACATCTTCCAGGGATGCGACACGAAGATTTTGAGAAAAATCCCCCCACACCAGACTACCCTTTACATGAAACTTTTTTTCGAAAAATTCGAATTTCTCAAAAATGACCAACGATTTTGATTAAAATATCGTATATGAAAGAGATTTACCTGCCTAATAAAATGTATATCCTCAATTTTCTGGGAATAGCCTCTGAAGCTTACTTAATTCTGGATAATATTTACGTAATTTTGCATAACTGCTAAACCGTAAGAGATGGATAAAAACTTATATCACAAAAATTATAGAGCACGTTAAAACACACAATTTATGTTATATACATTTTTTCGTGGAGTTGATCGTTTTTGAGATATTCCTTGTTATTGCTTTCAGCTTGAAAAAAAAAAAAAAGACATACTTTTCTTATACAGAAATTTGTTAACTCGTGTCCATTCAAACAACCAGCTTTTGACTATCGCTTTAACCTACGGTACTCATTTCGCTTCTACTTACAAGGAAGCAAGTAATAAGACTTTCTGCTATTTTTTCTCGATTAGCATGAAGTAAGTCATGAGAATGGAACACATCAGATGTTTTATTAATTTTATCTACGCATGCGCGAGGCCCCCTTCCGGAACCGCTCTGTGTAAAGCTGACAGGCAATATTAAACAGAAGCCTGTTAAGATCCCGACATCTGGCCAGAAAAGTGCGAACTATCTGATTACCTTGATGCATGAATTTGCGTTAGCTGAGAATGACACGTCTTTGGAATGCGTGACGTTCGAGCTGATAAGGATTTATCATCCGGCCCAGATTTTTGTGAAAAATTATGTACAAAATGACGTAATAATTAAAACGCTGATATGTTAGTTTCACTTGACTTTTTCTATTCGTTGTGAAAAAAAAATCTTACAAAAGCATTAACAGAATTGGTCTTAATACTTGCTTCTTTATAATTAGAAGGGAAATAAGGGAATACACTAGGCTAAACCGACAGTCAAATGTTTTAAAAGCTGGTTGCTATGTAACGTATTTCTTTGCATGACCAGGGATTGACAAATTCCCGCATGAGAAAAAAATTGAAGTATTTTAAAACTTGAAACCAATAACGAATATCTCAAAAATGGTAATCTCCGCGGAAAAAAAGTATATAATATAAATTGTATGTTTTAACGAGATCTACATCTTTTATGTAATAAGTTTTTGTCCATCTTTTAGGGTTTGCCTGTTAACGGAAATTTTCATGCAGAATAAAGTAGTCTTCAGAGGCTATTCCCAGAAAATTCAAGATATACAGTTTATTTGTCAGGTAAATATCTTTGATGTACACTATTTTAGTCAAAATCGTTAGAGCCATTTTTGAGAAAATAAAAATGTTCCATGTAATTAGTTAGAGGTTTTTCTTAAACCTTCGCGTCGCATCCTTGCAAGATACTACACTTATATACTCAATTTGGTATTTTACCGACTTTTCGTTTCGGGGTTATCGTGTTTACAGACACACGGACACACATACGGACCTTTTTTTTTTTTTTTAATTATTTTTTTTGATACTGGGGATCCTAAAACGTCTATTTCCGGTGAAACCTCCGTATTAAAATTTTGGGTTTATTACAATACCTTCTAGTACGTATAGAGAAAGTAATAAAAATTGTCTATTTGTGTGGGTATAAAGGCTGCAACAGTTGGTTGTCATCAGATTGCGTAACCTACTTATCATTGACACAATTTCCTTACAGTTTAATTTGCGAGCCTAAGATCAGAAGTGCACAAACCTATGCTTAAGCCACGTAGCAGTGTAATACAGCGCGCTAAATCCATTTGTTTTAATTGATAAAGAGCACGAATTAAACAAAACCAGCTGCACAAAATGCAAGAGTGCACATCGAAAGCATTCACAAAATTTCGATACAGAGATTTCACCGAATATTCGCGATTTAAGATTTCCTAATCCTAAAATAATTTTTTTGGAAAACGTATTTGTGTGGACAACATAACCCAAACACGAAAACTAGGTTAAATATCAAACTTTATATTGAAGTTCAGTATCATACGCGACACGAAGATCTTCAAGAAAATGCCCCCACCCCAAACTACTCTTTACATGGAAAAATGTCGCCCTCCTTCATATTATACCAAAGTCGCGGGCGGAGGACGATGGCTTTTTTTCAGGCCTAAAATTTCTTAGCATGACTTCCTTCGGAAGGAAAGTAAAGCCGTTGGTCCGTGTCGTAGATTTACGGCACGTAAAAGAACTTTCAATCCTGATAAAGAGTCTTCTGAGCAAAATTGAGCGGTTATTCATGCCCAATTTAGAATGGGACTCTGAGAACCATAGCACTTAAAGAGCGCCCATAAATAAAACTCCATTTCATTTTACATGGAGAAATGTTTGACAATTTTGATTTTCTCAAAAATTGCTGACCGATTTTGATTAAAATGCCGTAAATTAAATGTATTCCATGACAAAATGTATACCTTGAATGTTCTGGGAATAATTTGTGAAGACCTCTTTATTCTGGATAACTGGTAAACGTAAGACAGACAAAATCTTGCTGTACAAATTTATGACGTTTAATAACTCGTTGTGGATAGAGAAACTGTTGACTGAGGACCTCAAAGACAAACCTTTCTTTGGTTGACAACACTGTGGACTACCTCTCTCTTCCCCATAATGCTACATTCACAATGAAATGCAAACGCAGACACAATGTGAGCGCAAGAGTTTGGACTTATATTAATTAATGTAAGCATTCACATTGAAACACGCAAGACGCAAAGCAATGCAACGCAAGAATTTGCAAACTCCAAATTTTATCCTTGCGTTGCATACAAAGAGGAAGAATTCTGCTTCTTTTCTCTATGCATTGCCTATGAATTCAACAACAGACGATCGCACTGCAACATTTTACATGGCCTGCTGTACATGCATGGTCTATTTGGCCGTGACGAGCCGCGCCATCTCTAATCTCCCTCAAGAGGTTATGACAGTCTCCTTGCGAATCCTTCTTTGATTTAATGGACGTAACTATCATCTGTGTCTAGATTTCTTGGTTCTCATAAATCGAAGACGCAGAGAGACAATTCTTGGTTCATTAAATGTGTAGCTTTATCACTTTTTGAAGTCTCTATGCTTGTACTACTTTCAATAATGTTGAATGGGCAGTTATTGTGACGTCACTGCCGCGAGCGTCAGTTGTTATGTAATTTTATAACATATTTTATTGTAAAAGATTGAGTGAATTTTCTTATGTGGTTTTGTTGGTTATGTTATTCAGTTTGTAACTTGGAAGATAATCGCATGTAACTTGCGGATCTAGAAACCCGTGCCAACTTGTTGCGTTGCGCTTACGGTTACATTGTGAAGGGTGTTTCCTTGCGTCTGCATCTCATTGTGAATATAGTAGTTGATACATGTCACTGAAATTCCCAAGGAAAAGTAGAAGAATTCTTACGAAGAAAAAGCCGCAAGGGTTTCCTTCCGCTGGAAATTTTATTTCGTGTTTCATGTCAGCAAGTTGGAGCTTCCTGGGTTCCCCATCAGAACCACAACCGTTATGGTTTTCCTTACTGTAGTAGAAAGAGTAAAGCCATTTGGAACAAATGTAATGCAGCTTAGTGGACAAACAATAATATACAGTGACTGCATCCGCGAGCTGACCTCTCACCGGATTCGATTCCCGGTTGGGTCTGGGAATTTTTCTTTAACCAGAATTATTCCCTATCCCCCCACAGAGTCTCGAAGTATTTTTGTGAGAGGGAATGTGTTTAGTAAAATAAAATGATTAACCTAATGTTCTAAACCTAGACACAGCCCCCGATATGACCATTGATGTTTAAGCAGGCTTTATAAATGAAAGGATTAAAATAATAATAATAATAATAATAATAATAATAATAATAATAATAATAATAATAATAATAATATACAGCGCCCGCCTGGGTAGTGTGGTGGTAGCGTGTCTGTCTCATATTCAACAGGTCGTGAGTTCGAATCTCGCTTAGGGTGAGTTACCCGGATAAGGTTTTTTTCGGAGTTTTCCCTTATCCTGAGAAGTAACTTTTATGCTTCATGAACCCCGAGATCATTTGAGCATCATTTCAACAATTACATTCATCGTCCGATATGACCAACCAGGTTAAAGAACGTTAAACTACAACAAATAAATAAATATATATACAGCATGTTTCAACTCACTTCAAACTGCTATAAATGTAATATTTGAAATAGGATAAAAACAAAAGAGGTCACATATGGGAAACAATGGTTTTATTGTATTTATTACTTTCTCTATACGTACTATATACATAGTGTATAGAGAAGGTATTGTATTGCACCCAAAAATTCCATGTCGAAATTTCACCGGAAATATATGTCTTGGGTCTCCTGAATCCAAAGAAAAAGCATTACTAGAAAAATATTCGTGTCTGTGTGTCTTTGGACAGCATATCTGAAAAAATGGAAAACCGTGAAATACTAAATTTAGTATAAGTTTAACATCTTCAAGGATGCAAGACGATTTTCAAGAAAATCCCCCACCCCAAATAGCCCTTATATAGAAAAATCTTTAAAGCTTTGTTTTACCCAAAATTTTCTATAAAGATTATGTACATATCGTACATTAAAGATATTTACATACGAAATAAAATGTATATCTTGAATTTTCTGGGAATAGCCTCTAAAACCTCTTCATTCCGGATTAATTCTGTATAACTGGTAAACAGTAAGAGATAGACAAAAACTTGATAAACAAAACATATGTATGTTGTGTAGAGTTAACGGTTTCAGAGAAATTCCTTGTTATTGGTTTCAATTTGAAGCTACTTAAACTTTTCTCAAACGGGAGGTTATATTTCGTTTCAGTTCTCGTTTGTTTTACTCCTGGCCGTACAAAGCGAAACGAATTTCAATTGTTTCACATAGCAACCAGCTTGAAGGTATCTGTGTATCGCTTTAGCCTATGTATTACTTTATTTCCCTTCTATGTAGAAGGAATTGATTCAACAATTTCTGCTAGTGTTTATGACCGATTACCACCTTGGTAGATAAAGGAATAATCTTTTGTTACAATGTTTGTAGAGAAAGTCATGTGAATGGAACATCAGGTATTTGTGTAATGCTTTACACACAAAATACATAGACGGAAGTTTTAATAAAATGCTTTTTTCTTTGTTCTATGTATTAAGGGCACCTGACGTAATGCATTTTCTTTGTTCTGTGTATTAAGATCACCTGACATAATGCATTTTCTTTGTTCTATGTATTAAGGTCACCTGACGTAATGCATTTTCTTTGTTCTGTGTATTAAGGGCACCTGACGTAATGCATTTTCTTTGTTCTGTGTATTAAGGGCACCTGACGTAATGCATTTTCTTTGTTCTGTGTATTAAGGTCACCTGACGTAATGCATTTTCTTTGTTCTGTGTATTAAGGGCACCTGACGTAATGCATTTTCTTTGTTCTATGTATTAAGGGCACCTGACATAATGCATTTTCTTTGTTCTATGTATTAAGGGCACCTGACGTAATGCATTTTCTTTGTTCTATGTATTAAGGGCACCTGACATAATGCATTTTCTTTGTTCTATGTATTAAGGACACCTGACGTAATGCATTTTCTTTGTTCTATGTATTAAGGGCACCTGACATAATGCATTTTCTTTGTTCTATGTATTAAGGACACCTGACGTAATGCATTTTCTTTGTTCTATGTATTAAGGACACCTGACGTAATACATTTTCTTTGTTCTAAGTATTAAGGGCAAATGACGTAATGCATTTTCTTTGTTCTATGTATTAAGGGCACCTGACGTAATGCATTTTCTTTGTTCTGTGTATTAAGGGCACCTGACATAATGCATTTTCTTTGTTCTACGTATTAAGGGCACCTGACATAATGCATTTTCTTTGTTCTATGTATTAAGGACACCTGACGTAATGCATTTTCTTTGTTCTATGTATTAAGGACACCTGACGTAATACATTTTCTTTGTTCTAAGTATTAAGGGCAAATGACGTAATGCATTTTCTTTGTTCTATGTATTAAGGGCACCTGACGTAATGCATTTTCAGTGGTTTCGGTATCACAGTTTTTGGGAGATTGCAATAGACATTCTGACAAGAAAGTACCGGGAATTGACCATTTAAAAATTCCTTTTAAAAGGGGATTCAAAATTATTGCTGTCGCAAAGTTGGTACAACTTTCCTCTACACCCAGGCGTAGTTTGATCGTCATCTCATCTAGTTTTTGCAGTACGCCATTTTGTTAGTTCATTTCTAAGGGGATTTGCGATTTTGCGATGGACACAAATATTGAATAAAGAATCTGCCTCAAATTTTACATTGCAAATGGTACTTCGTGCGCCGAATCGCTGAAAATGTTACAGAGGGCTTATGGTGAATCGACTTTATCAAAAACACGTACATACGAGTGGTACAGTGCATTCAAAAGTGGTGGAGATGTGGTGGAAGATATGCCTCGCTCTGGTCGGCCATCAACGGTTTCAACCGAACTGAACATCGCTAAAGTGAAGAAAATGGTGTCTGAAAATCGTCATTTAGGTCTGAGAGAGATTGCCGCTGAACTTTCTATGTCTCACGAATCGATTCATACCATTTTAAACGATTGTTTGGGCATGACACGCGTCGGTTAGTTCCAAAAGATTTGAATTTTCTACAAAAACTCAAACGCGTAAGGATTGCTGAAGACATGCTAGAACGAGCCAGTTCCGACCCCACATTCATGAAACGCATTATAACTGGTGATGAGACGTGGGTTTACGAGTTTGACACTCAAACCAGTCAACAAGCTTACGAATGGCGCCTTCCAACTGGACCGAAACCTAAAAGGGCACGTCAAACTCGATCAAAACTGAAGGTCATGTTGACAGTTTTTTTCGATTATCGCGGTGTCGTGCACTCAGAGTTCTTGCCAGAAGGTCAGATGGTAAGTAAAGACTGACATCGATTCCTAACAGTGCCTACAAAAAATATTTTGATGATTGGATTATTCGTTGGCATAAATGTATAATTTCAGAAGGGGTCTACTTTGAAGGCGATAAAATAAAATTGGATGAATAATTCATTTTTGGTGTTTTATTGGAAAATTCGCGGAACTTTCTTGACAGAGTAGTATTATCTACCAATATGTACATTGTGCATGGTAGAGAAAGTAAAAATCTGTTGCAAATTTGCTATATAAAGGTTTTTATGGTAGTTCTGATTATGCTAATGTTTCTAAGTACGAGGGACATCCAGAAAGTTCCGAACGATTTTGCATAACTAAATAATAACAAAAGATATGAGCACAAAAGTTTACTTACAAAGTTACACTACCTTACTCTATTTCTCAACGTAATCGTCATTGCTATCAAGGTATTTATTGTCACGTGGTACACATGTTATACTCTTCCACCGCTAAAGTTCTTATTTGTTATTGAATGCACATGCTCGGTCAATTAATTTTATAGGCAAATAACGCATGTGTATGATGGTAATGTAATGAACGAGTCTTCAGTGAGGAAACAGCACATTTTACGAGTAATCAAGGAAGAACATAACAGTGTGTACGATCAAGACCGGAGTGGAAGTTCATCAATCGTTATGAAGGAGTTGAAAGCAAATGTTGATAAAAGAATAAAGAAAAATCTGATGTGCTCCATTCACATGATTTTCTCTGCATTGCTGTAATAATTTATTGTTAAAAAGTATATTCTTCTATCTACTGCATGATAATCGAGATAAACATTAGCAGAAATTGTCTTATTACTTGATTCCTTGTAGGTAGAAGATAAATGAATACACTATGAGAAAACGATAATCAAATCTTTTAAAAGCTAGTTGCCATGTGGTTGAAATCCGTTTCTATGCACGACCAGGAGTTTGCAACGTGAAAAAAGTTAAGTATTTTAAATCTGAAACAAATAACAAGGAATATCTCACTTCAATGAGAAAACCTTATGACAAATTGTATGCTTTAACGTGTATACATTTTTTGCGTGGTAAGTTTTTGTCTATCTCTCGTATGGTTTGCCAGTTATACAAAATTCAAAAAATTCATTCAGAATAAAGAGGTCTTTAGAGGCATTTCTCAGAAAATTTAAAATATACATTTTATTTCCAAAATCGTTAGGCATTTTTGAAGAAATCAAAATGTTTTTTTCCATGTAAAGGGTAGTTTGGGATGGGGGATGTTTCTCAAAATGTTCGTGTCATATCCCTGGAAGATACTAAACTTAAATACCAAGTTAAGTATTTTACCGACTTTCCGTATGTACCTAGTACGTGTAGAAAAAGTAAAAACAAAACAAAGAGTGTTTCAGTTTGGACACTGTACATGCCTTTTTGGATGGAAAAGATTTCCCAGACAGCTTGGCATCAAATCTTTAGAGTATAACATCTGTACCACGTGACAATAAATACCTTGATAGCAATGAGGAGAAATAGAGTAAGGTAGTGTAACTTTGTAAATAAAGTTTTGTGTTGATAACTTTCGTTATTGTTTAGTTTTGACAATTGTTTGTTGCTTTCTGGATGGTGTCCTTGCATTTTCGCTGTCTTGTTCATCGTAGCTGGTTGAGTTGCAGTCCATATATTTATATTGTTCACAAATGTGGAAGGTTTTGTGTCGCCTATTGTGTTCCTTTTCTCGTTACATTATTACTTTCTCTATACGTACTGTGTACATAGTGTATAGAGAAGGTATTGCCCTCCACCAAAAAATTCGATACCGAGATTTCACCGTATATACCTATATGTTTTAGGGTTCTCTGTGTACAAAAAGGTATTTTCAGAAAAAATTCCCTGTGTGTGTCCGTGTGTCTGTAAACACGATAACTCAAAAACGAAAAGTTGATAAAATACCAAACTTGGCATTTAAGTTTAGTGTCTTCCAGGGATGCGACACGAACAATTTGAGAAAAATCCCCCCACCCCAAACTACCCTTTACATGAAACTTTTTTTAAAAAAAAATTATTTTCTCAAAAATGGCACTAAAGATTTTGATTAAAATTTCGTATATTAAAGATATTTACCTGACAAATAAAATGTATATCTCGAATTATCTGGGAATAGCCTCTGAAGATACTTATTCTGGATGAATTTTACAGAATTTTTAATAACTGCTAAACCGTAAGAGATGGACAAAAACTTACTACACAAAAAATGTAGAGCACGCTAAAACATACAATTTCTGTTATATACATTTTTTTTCGTGAAGTTCATCGTTCTTGAGACATTCCTTGTTTTTGGTTCCTGCTTTGAAAAACTTATACCTTTCTATACAGGAATTTGTCAACTGCTGTCCATATAATAAAAGGAATATCAGTGACAGGAACCAGCTTTTGACTATCACTTTAACCTATGGCACTCCCTTATTTCACTTCTACTTACAAGGAAGCAAGTAATAAGACTATTTCTGCTAATTTTTACTCACTTAGCATCAAGTAAATAGAAGCATAAGCTTTTCAACAATAATTTGTTGCAGAGATGTAGAGAAAGTCATGTGAATGGTACACATCAGATTTTTCCTATACGACATATTCGATCTTCCACCATCTTATATGGGTTCCATGTCCATGAACATTGTTTATGCATATTAAGACGTGACAAATTACACAGTTGTACGTGACAGTTACGGTATAACAAACAAAGTTGTGCAATCAGCTGACACACATAAAATCCAAACTGCACGTCGGAATGGCTTTGATGTGTAGTAGGCCCCCATTCTTCCAATTTTGTACTGTCCAAGTGTAAAGAAACGCAATTATTATATCGATTTACCAGATATCCGCTTACGGACTCTTCTTATCTGATGTATTCCATTCACATGACTTTCTCTGCATCTCCGCAAGAAATTATTATTAAAAAGCTTAGGCTTCTATTTACTCCCTGCTAATTGAGAAAACATTCGCAGAAATAGTCTTATTACTTGCTTCCTTGTAAGTAGAAGCGAAATAAGGGAGTACCATAGGTTAAAGTGATAGTCAAAAGCTGCTTGCTATGTGACTGAAGTTCCTTTGTTTCTATGGACAGGAGTTGACAAATTCCGCTATGAGAAAAATATTTGTAAAGCTGAAAACAAAAAACAAGGAATATCTTAAAAACGATCAACTCCACGAAAAAGATGTATATTACGTAGATTGTGTGTTTTAATGTGCTCTACATTTTCTGTGTGGTAAGTTTTCGTCCATCCCTTGCGGTTTAGCAGTTATGCAAAAATCCGTAAAATTCATCCAGAATAAAGTGGTCTTCAGAGGCTATTCCCAGAAAATTCAAGATAAATATATTATTTGTCAAGTAAATATCTTAAATATACGAGATTTTAATCAAAATCGTTACAGCCATTTTTAAGAAAATCAAAATTTTCGAAAAAAGTTCCATGTAAAGGGTAGTTTGGGGTGCGGGGATATTTTTTGAAAATGTTCGTGTCGCACTCTTGTAAGATACCAAACCTAAATACCAATTTGGTTTTTAACGGACTTTTCGTTTTGAGCTATGCTGCCCAAAGACACACACACACACACACACACACACTGACACAGACACACAGGGAATTTTTTTTAAAAATGCTTTTTCTAGAGTCAGAGGGTCTCAAAACATATATTTCCGGTGAAATCTCGGTATCGAATTTTTGGACAATACAATACCTTCTCTATGTAACTACATAGTACATATAGAGAAAGTAATTAGTAGAAATGGGCTAAACTGACAGTCAAATATTTTAAAAGCTGGTTGCTATGTTTGAGATTAAAATCTGTTTTTCCGCATTGCCAGCAGTTGACAAATTCCTATATGAGAAAAGTTTAAATATTTTACCATTTAAACCAATAAGAAAGAAAATGGTCAATTCCACGAAAAAGTATAGACTTTTGACATAAATTTTTTAACGACATCTGCACTTTTGTGTAATAAGATTTACTAATTGTGCAGAAGTCATTCACAATGAAGAGGGTATTAATGAAAATCAAAATTGTCAAAATGTTTGACAACGAAAGGACAGAGCATTTTCCTCAAAACTTTGCGCACGTCCTTGAAGGATAAGTACCAAGTGTATTTAACGGGTTTCTACTTTCTCTACACGTACTATATACATTGTGTATGGACAAGATATTTTATTGCACCCAGAAATTCAATACCGAGATGTCACCTAAAATACATGTTTAGGGACCCCCTGAATCCTCCAATAAATATATATATATTTATAAAAAGGCTCGTGTGTGTAAGGGCAGCATGGCCCAAAAGCGAAACGTTGGTTAAATACCAAACTTGGTATTTTGGTTTAGTATCTTCCAAGCATGCGATACGAAGATTTTCAAGAAAATTCCACCATCCATAACTACCCTTTACTGGGAACATTTTGATTTTCTCAATAATGGTTGGTTAAAATACCTTATGTTTAACACATTTTTATGCCAAACGAAATGTACATCTTGAATTTTCTGGGAATAGCGTCTGAACACCTCTTCATTCTGGACGGCTTTAGTATAACTAACAGACCATAAGACATATACAAAACTTAATTCACAAAAAATGTATATCTCATTAAAAACACACAATTTATGTCATATTTTTTACTTTGTCTAGCCCCGTATGTACATAGTGGATAGAGAAATATTGTATTCCACCCAAAAATTCGACGTCGAGATTTCACCGGAAATACATGTTTCAGGACCCCTTGAAACCAAAAAAAGTAGTTTCAGAAACAGGTCCGCGCGTGTGTGTGTGTGTGTCTGTGCACAGCAGAGCTCAAAAATGAAAAGACGATTAAATACCAAACTTATTCCAAGTTTGGTGTCTTCCAAGGATGCAACACGATGATTTTCAAGAAAATCACCCCACCCACAACTACTTTTGACATGCAGAAAATTTCGAAAGTTTTGACTTTCTCATAAATGACTAACCATTTTGATTAAAATCTCTTATATTTAAGATATTTATGTGACAAATAAAATCGATGTCTTGAATTTTCTGAGAATAACCTCTGAAAACATGTTTGTTCTGAATGAATTTTGTGGAATGTTGCATAACTGGTAAACCGTAAGAGATAGACAAAAATGTCGAGCTCGTTAAAATATACAATTTATGTTTAATATATTATTTTTTTTTTCTCTGAGTTGCTCGTGATTGAGATATTCCTTGTTATTGCTTTCAGCGTTGAAAAACTTGTACTTTTCTCATACCGGAATTTGTCAACTCCTGTCCATACAAACAAAGGAACATCAGTCACATAGCAACCAGCTTTTGGCTTTCACTTTAACCTATGGTACTCCCTTATTTCGCTTTTACTTACAAGGAAGTGTGTAATAAGACAATTTGTGCTAATGTTTATCTTGATTACCATTGATTAAATAGAAGAATAAGGTTTTTAACAGAGATGTAGAGAACGTCATGTGAATGGAACACATAGCTTTTATTATATCTGTATCCTGTACATCGATTTCCCGGATATCCGCTTTGGAAATCTCTTATCTGGTTTAATGCTGCTTCACTTGAAAAGTTTGTATTAAACATAATAATATATTTATCTTTATTGTAGTCAGATATTTATCCAGCAACAAAAGAGTAAACATTTGTTATTCATTGAAGCAAATTAAGAGTTTTGTGTTTTAATTATTAATTTAAGTAGACTTAAGTAAAAAATGTGTTCATTTGACATGACTTTGTAATAAATTATTGTTCTATCTAATTCACATTACTCGAGATAGTCTTTATTACTTGCTTCCTTTCAGTAGAAGGGAAATAAACGGATACAGCGCCAGTCAAGTATTTTAAAATTTGGTTGCTAAGAGCTTGAAATTCGTTTCTATACATGGCCAGATTTATATGAGAAAAGTTTAAGTATTTTAAAATTTAAAGCAATAACAAAGAATATGTTGGAAATGGTGAATTCCATGAAAAAAGGTGTAGTCATATGACATAAATTGTGGCTTTAACGAGAGCTGCATTGTTTGTGTAGTACGCTTTCGTCCATCTCTTACTGTTACTATTTGTGTAAAAGTCATTCAGAATGAAGAGGTTTATTAATCAAAATCATTTGAGCCATTTTTGACAAAATTCTAGCATTGGAAAGGGTAGTCGGGGAGGGGGAGGGATTTTACTCAAAATCTTTGCGTCGCATCCTTCAAAGATACTAAAACAACGGTAACCAAGTAACGGATGTTTCGTTTTTAGCTATGCTGCCCACACACACAGAGGGACTTTTTTAAAAATGCTTTTTTTCCCTCTTTTTTAATTCAGGAATGTCAAAAATGTTTTTTCGAGTAAATTTCGGTATATTTTTTTTTTTTTGATGGAATACAATACTTTTTCTATCTACTATGCACCCAAATTGTACATATGTACTAGAGAAAGTAAAAATTGTGAATATATAATGAATTAATAACACAAGTCGGAGCCCTAGGTAATAAAGCGCGTCCTCCTCTACGCGAGATGGTTCGCAACAAAGACGTGTTCACTTCCGTCAACCCCAAACGAATAGAAACTGAAATGTGAGGAAACGCTGTAAAATGTGACAACCGTGCATGTTAATGTCTGTTTGGTGTCACAGTATTTACGACTGGAGTGGGTAAAAAGGTTCAGTCCACAATAATATCTCCTTGTTTTTCAACTTTATCGCTTTCCATTTCCGTAGTAAAATCTCTCTGGAGCTCGGGGAACCTCTGTTGTCTAAAAGCTCTCGAACCTGTCGGCTATTACATATACTTTTACCTAACAAGGTTATGGCGAGTGTTTTCTGGGATGCACAGGCAATTATTTTTATTGATTACTTGGAAAAGGGTAAAAGTATCACTAGTGACTACTACACCAGCTTACTACAAGTTTGAGTGATGACGTGAAAAGAAAATACCTCATTTGGCAGGGGAAAAAAAGTTTTGTTTCATCACGGCAATACTCTGGTCCCATTTCAATGGGAAAAGTGTGCGAATTCAAGTTAGAATTGCTTGAACATCCATCCTGTTCACCAGATCTAGCACCCAGTGACTACCACCTGTTCCTAAACCTCAAAAATTTCTTGAAGGACGAAGATTTGACAGCAACTAGGAGGTCATTGATGAGGTAAACAGCTATTTTGAGGACCTTGATAAATCGCACTATAGAGATGGTTTAACTAAATTAGAACACCGATATGGCAAATGTATTAGCATTTTTGGAGTTTATGTTGAGAAATAAAGCAAAAAAAAAAAAAAATTAATTGCTGTTTTCACTGAGAGGCCCGGGACTTATCAGCATACCCTCGTAAATAATTTCAGACTCTGTAGGGTATTGAAAATAATTCTGATTAATGGAGAATTCCCGGTCCCAGCCGGGTATCGAACTAGGGACCTCCGGGTGATGTATTTTTACTGTGTGGCAGAGTGGAAGAGAAGGCATTGGCCCTAACTAGGGTAAATAACTATATTCTCTGTTTGGAATTTTGTTTTACATTTTCGGTTTCGTTCGAACTTGGCGTTCGAGTGTAGAAAATGAACCTGGAATTTTTACTGTGTCTTTATGGCATCGTTGGCGCCTAGAGCAATATAAAGTTACACACACACACACACACACACACACACACACACACACACACACACACACACACACACACACACACACTTGATGTTAAAACATTACGGTATAGTTTTCATTAAACATTCATCTGAAACACAGAGCACAAACTGCCCCGCCCCCCCCCTCACTCTAGCTTTCCCTCGTAAATAAATTTGCTTGCTCTTCTTTTTATTATGCTGGTCGGACATTCAATTTCTGCTTCTCTACTAGCAGGTCCAGACTCGCTCTCTGGTTGAACAAGTTTTCGGAGCTTTTCTTTCTTAGAAAGTCTATCTTGAGATAATACTAGGCGCCAATCTTTTCATTAATTAATTAATTGACCAATTAATTTACTTTCCTTCACTGTATCTGCAGGTGTAACGACGGTCCAGAGCATGAATATCTACTTTAAAAAAATCTGATGTGTTCCATTCACATGACTTTCTCTATATCTCTGCGACAAATTATTGTTAAAAAGCGTATTGTTCTATCTACTTGAAGCTAATCAAGATAAACATTAACGGAGATGCTTTCTTGTAAGCAGAAAGGAAATAGAAGCTGGTTGCCATGTGGAGATGAAATCCGTTTCTGTGCATGGCCAGGAGATACAAAATCCCGTAAACAAATGACAGACAATATCTTGAAAACGGCCAACTACATAAAAAATCTGATGTGTACCATTCACAAGACTTTCTCTACATCTCTGGAACAAATTATTCTTAAAAAGCTTATACTTCTATTGACTTCATGCTAATCGAGAAACAATTAGCAGAAATAGTCTAATTACTTACTTCATTGTAAATAGAAGCGAGATAAGGGAGCACCATACGGTAAAGTGAAGCCAAAAGCTGGTTGCTATGTGACTGAAGTTCCTTTGTTTGTATGGACAGGAGTTGACAAATTTCTGCATGAGAAAAGTGTACGTTTTTCAAAGCAGAAACCAAAAACAAGGAATGTCTCAAAGACGATGAACTTCACGAAATAAATATATATATACCATAAATTGTCTGTTTTAACATGCTCTACATTTTTCATGTAGTAAGTTTTTGTCCATCTCTTACGGTTTAACAGTTATTCAAAACTCCGTAAAATTCATCCAGAATAAAGTACTCTTCAGAGGAAAAATTCAAGATATATACTTTATTTGTCAGGTGAATAGCTTTAACATACGATATTTTAATCAAAATCGTTAGTCATTTTTTAGAAAATCAAAATTTTCGTAAAAAGTTCCATGTAAAGGGTAGTTGGGGGTGGGGGATTTTTCTCAAAATCTTCGTGTCACATCCCCGGAAGATACTAAACTTAAATACCAAGTTTGGTATTTTACCGACTTATCGTTTTTGAGTTATCTGTTCAGACACACACGGACCTTTTCCGAAAATGCTTTTTTTTATATAAAGGGGACCCTAAAACATATTTCAGGTGAAATCTCGGTATCGAATTTTTGGATGGAGTGCAATACCTTCTCTATACGTACTATGGACATAGTGTATAGAGAAAGTAAACAATTAATGACATAAATTGTGTGTATTAAAGAGATCCTCATTTTCTGTGTAGCAAGTTTTTACTTTCTCTACACGTACTATATACATAGTGTATAGAGAAGGTATTACACTCCACCAAAATATTCGATACCGAGATTTCACCGGAAATATATGTTT
Source organism: Hymenopus coronatus (assembly GCA_030762935.1). Taxonomy (NCBI): domain Eukaryota; kingdom Metazoa; phylum Arthropoda; class Insecta; order Mantodea; family Hymenopodidae; genus Hymenopus; species Hymenopus coronatus. The sequence goes on from CM060898.1 coordinate 8,226,770, forward strand.
TAAGGTCCCCTGTATCCAAAAAAAAGTATTTTGAGAAAAAGGTCCGTGTGTGTCCGTGTGGCCGTATGTCTGTGAACACGATAACTCAAAAACAAAAAGTCTGTAAAATACCAAACTTGGTATTTAAGTTCAGTATCTTCCAGGGATGCGACAGGAAGATTTTGAGAAAAATCTCCCACCCCAAACTACCCTTTACATGGAACATTTTTCCAAAATTTTGATTTTCTTGAAAATGGCTCTAACGATTTTGATTAAAATATTGTGTATTAAAGATACTTACCTGACAAATAAAATGTATATCTTGAGTTTTCTGGGAATAGCCTCTGAAGACTACCTTATTCTGTATGAATTTTAGGAAATTTTGCATAACTGCTAAACTGTAGGAGTAGGGCAAAAATTTACCACACAAAAAAATTGTAGAGCACGTTGAAACACACAATTTATATTATATACATCTTTTTCGTGGAGTTGATCATTTCTTAGATATTCCTTATTTTTGGTTTCATCTTTAAAAACTATCGCTTTTCTCAAACGGGAATTTGTCAACTTGTGTCATAAAAAAAAAAAAAAAAAAAGGAACTTCAGTCACGTAGCAACCAGCTTTTGGCTTCACTTTAATCTATAGTACTCCCTTATAAGACTATTTCTACTAATTTTTCTCGATTAGCATGAACTAAATAGAAGTATAAGTTTTTTTTAACAATAATTTTTGGCAGAGATGTAGAGAAAGTCATGTGAATGGAACACATCAGATTATTTTAGGGTGCTCTGAATAAAACGCCGCATAACTCAAAAACGAAAAGTTGGTTACCAAAGATATACTGGTGTTTATGGTCAGTATCATCCAAGAATGTGACACGAAGATTTTCTGGAAAATGTCCCAATCCCAAACTACCCTTTACATGGAACGTTTTACGACAGTTTTGATGTTCTCAGAAATGCCACTAACGGTTTTGATTAAAATACCACATGTTTAAGATGTTTTTACAACAAATAAAATGTATATCTTGGTTTTGTGGGAATAACCTCTGAAGACCTCTTCATTCTGGATGACTTTTGTATAATTAGTAACAGATAGACAAAAAATATAGAACTCGTTAAAATACGCAATTTATGTTACATACATCCCCCCCCCCAAGATATTCCGTGTTATTGATTTAAATTTTAAGACTCTTAAACTTTTCTCAAATGGGTGTCATGTTTCTTTTCGTCTGTCTTCTGTTTAGCCCTGGCAAACAAAGAGAACGACATTTCGATTGTGTCACATAGCGACCAACTTTTAAAAGATTTGACAATCGCTTTAGTCTAGTGCATTCGCTTCACAAGGAACTAAGTAATAAGACCAATTCTGCTAACGTTTATCTCGATTAGCATGTTGTAGATAAAGAATTATCTCTTGAAGAATAGTTTGGTATGGAACAGCTAGAGAAAGTTGTATGAATGGAACAATTACATTTGTATTGGATTCAGGGGATCTCGAAACATGTATTTTTTGTAAAATTCCGCTATCGAATTATTGGATGATACAGAATACTTCTCTATCGAGTATGTATATGCTATCATCACCATCTTACCAAGGATTAGACCTAATGGCCTGTTACGGTCTCATTCCATCGCTTCTTCCTTGTGGTCTATAATTCAATATTTGATGCAGGAATTCTGAATACACGCGACCTCCAATTACGACGATAATTCTGAATTTTTTTCAATATTGGATAAATTTTCAATTCTTACATAATATCTATATTCTTTTTACTTTCTCTAAACGTACTATGTACATAGCGTATAGAGAAGGTATTGTAATGCACCCAAAAATGCAATACTCAGATTTCACCGGAAATGTATGTTTTGAGACCTGAATGCAAAAAAAAAAAACATTTCTAGAAAAAGGTCTGCAACTAAACAACGAAACAAACTTGGTATTTAAGTTTAATATCTTCCAAGGATGCGACACAAAGATTTTCAAAAAAATGCACCCATCCCCAACTATCCTTTACATGGAAAAAATTGAGAAACTTTTTATTTTCTCAAAAATGACTAACGATTTTGATAACAAAAATCTATAGTAAAGATATTTAAATGGCAAATTAAATTTATATCTTGAATATTCTGGGAATAGCCTCTGAAGGCTTTTTTATTCTGAATGACTTCTGCTGAATTTTTCATAACTGGTAAACCGTAAGAGTTAGACAAAAACTTACTACACAAAAATGTAGATCTCGTTAAAATACACAGTTTATGTCATATGCATTTTTTGCCTTGGAGTTGACTGTTTTAAGATATTCCTTGTAATTGATTTCAGTTTTCTCATACGGAAACTTATCAACTTCTGGCCACACAAAGAAACTCATTTCAATCCCATAGCAACCACGTTTTAAAACAGTTGACTGTCGGTTTAGTCTAGTGTATTCCTTTAGTTCTCTTCTAGCTATAAGTAATAAAACCGTTTCTGCTAGTGTTAACTCGATTTGCACGAAGTAGGTAGAAGAATAAGTTTTTTAACAATAATTTTTTACAGAGGGGTAGAGAAAGCCATTTGAATGAAACACATCTTTTTGTATCCTGCAGCTCTAGTTAAAAATCCTATTTCATTAACTATGATACAATGTTGGTCATTTTGTCCTATGGTCCATACATTAAAATTGGCCTTACCAGTGTCTTATAAGTAGGGATAGCATCTTGGGGACCGATAGCGGGACTCATGCGAATTCCAGTTGCATACCTACCGATTAGAGACCGACTGCACACGCCGCATGTAAACAACATGTAGTAACGCAGCAGTATATCTTGCTGTATATTACAATACTGTTTTACAGTAATTAATGTCTTTGGTAACAGATTGTAAAATCTCTTGCCTCAAATGAATTGCATGAAGACTTGCAATTCATACAGAAGAACTTTACAGATACTTGGCTAAAGCAATTAATCAGAAACCCGTGACATGTGTTTTAGACCGTGTGAAAAAGTGAAAACAGTGTTTGAAAAAAAAAAAAAATGTCCGATTTTCAATAATACGAGGTGTTGCTACGGAAATAATTACGGATGGAGTGTCTTACCCATAAGTCGATGTTGTGTCCTATTTCCGTTTTGCTCCAATCACATCTTGTGCTGTGGAGTGAAGTTTTTCACAATATAAATCCTGTTTACGTGCCAATCGGAGATGATTCACATTTGGGACGTTACGTATGTATATTATATATTGTAATCTATGTATCTTGAGAGAAATGATGCAGATGACCTATTGCAGAACAGCAATTGAATGTATGTAAATATTAAAATTGATAGTTGCCGTATTTACGTTTACCTCAATCGCCTTCCACTGCTAGTGAAAACATGACAGTCTACCACTGCCCGCCCATTTTCCTTCACACATCATCCTGCTAGTGGTTCCTAAGATGCTATCCCTACTTGTGCGCCTTCATCCTTGGACCAAAGACGGTTGCATACCAACAACTGTAAGTTATACTTATCAACTCGAGAATGCATATTGGGAATACGAGATCTGATAAGTGACTTACAGTTCGTGGGTAGCCAATTATTATACAATTACAGTAAAAAAATAATAATAATTCCTTTTCAATATTTTATTGAACATTGAGAAAAAAATGAATTCTCGATGTGGACAATGAAAGGATACATACAAATATATGGACAAAGCCTCTTAAACACTCTTTTGTTAATGAATTTTGCAATAGATTCTTCTTCTACTTCTTATTTGAAGTAGCACATGTGTTGAGTGTTATGTCATTTCCTAATAAGTATCAATCCTATCAAACTCTTACAGTGCTTGTTGCCATGGCAATTAATAAATGAATTGTAAATTTATCAAATGTGTGTTCAGAATGATTAACTTGCATCTCAAGTTTTTCAAAGATATTATTAATGGCACTCATTACATAATTGAAATCAAGGAGGAAATGGACAGTACATTGAAAGACTCTGCCCCTTCATATTCAATGATTAAAAGGTGGGTTGCACAGTTTAAAATGGGACGGACGAGCACTAGTGATGAGCCTCGCTCTGGACGCCCTGTAGAAGTGACAACTCCAGAGATCATTGAAAACATTCATCGTTTAGTACTGGAAGACCACAGATTAAAGTTGTTTGAGATAGCAGAGGCTGTAAACATATCAAAAGAACGTGCAGGTAATATTTTAAGTAATGTTTTGGGCTTTCATAAGGTCTATGCAAGATGGGTGCCGCGTTTGTTGACATCTGATCAAAAGTTGTAAAGAAAAACTGTTTCTGTTAAGAATGTGGAGCTCTACCGTAAAAATCCCAGTGCATTTTTGAGACGGCTTATTACCATAGATGAGACTTGCATACATCACTGCACTCCAGAAAGTAAATCACAATCAAAACAGTGAATTGCTCCAGGTGAACCAACTCCAAAAAAAGGCAAAGTCAATTTTGTCAGCTAACAAGGTTATGGAGAGTGTTTTCTGGGATACACACGGAATTATTTTTATTGATTACTTGGAAAAGGGTAACAGTATCACTGGTGACTACTACGCAAGCTTAATGAAACGTTTGAGTGATGACGTGAAAAGAAAAATACCTCATTTGGCAGGGGAAAAAAATGTTGTTTCATCACGACAATGCTCCGGCCCATCGTTTCAAGTCATCGCAATGGGAAAAATGTGCGAATTAAAGTTGGAATTGCTTGAGTATCCATCCTCTTTATCAGATCTAGCACCCAGTGACTACTACCTGTTCCCAAACCTCAAAGGACGAGGAGGTCATTGATGAGTTAAACAGCTATTTGAGGATCTTGATACATTAGTACAATATCTTCTCTATACACTACGTGTAGAGAAAGTAAAAAGGGGTTTTTTGAAGTATGTCAAAGGGATATCACTAACGAAACATGAAAACTCTGAAGATTTGTTAGTATACCTTTTTGTTGCTTTCTTTGTGGTCCGGGTTTGTGTTTCACGGTGAAGGAATGATTTAATGGCGCCGTACGTGGGGAGCAAATCCATGACGGAAACTTTCGCACAGTTGATGTATATCAGCGTGAGAGATGGAACACTTTTACCTTGAGCATCGGCTTGCGGAAGCATTTTTACGACATAAAACCAATCATGGACGTGTCAAGGCAATTTCCGGTCATTGAAATGTGTGCTCCTGTGGGAACACGCTTCCTTATTGTGGATATATACGTGACGAAACGTGTTTATACCGAACACGCACGTTTCCTAAAGATGGCAGTGACTGTCTTATGTTTCCAGCTTTCCTTTGTTTTATCTCCTCATTCCTAACGAGGGGTCAGTTTATGTCAGTGTCTCATTTTCGAGAAATTAAATATTCCCTCGTTGATAATTTAGTCACAATGGAGCATGGTAATGAACAGAAAAATGTCCGTGTCTGTGGGCAGCATAGCTCAAAAAGACCGTTTAAGTTTGGTATCTTCCAAACTCCCCCAACCCCCAGCTACCTTTCACATGGAACTTTTTTCGGAAATTTTGATGTTCTTAAAAATGGCTCTAATGATTTTGATTAAAATATCGTATATTCAAGATATTTACCTGACAAATATTATGTATACTTTGAATTTTCTGGGAATAGCATCTGAAGAATACTTTATTCTGGATGAATTTTACAGAATTTTGTATAACTGCTAAACCGTAAGAAATGGACAAAAACTTACCACACAAAAAACGTAGAGCACATTAAAACAGACAATTTATGTTGTATTCATATTTTTCGTGGAGTAAATCGTTTTTGAGACATTCCTTGGTTTTTGTTTCAGCTTTGAAAAGCTAATACTATTCTCATGCAGGAATTTGTCAACTCGTGTCCATACAAACAAAGGGACTCCAGTCACAGATGTAGAGAAAGCCATGTGAATGGAACACATCAGATTTTTTTTCTCGGATTTATGAAACTAAAACATGTATTTCCTTTGAAATATCGGTATCGAATTTTTGGTTGCATTACAATACCTTCTCTATGTAGAGAACCGGGTAATTCACCCTAAGCGGGATTCGAACTCGTGAATGTTTTATCTAGGAATAACCAGAACTATTACTTTCTAATTCCAGCTTACAATGAAGATCTCCATGTGATTTATGACTCAGTTTCTTTGTTACAATTTTGCACTGACAGTTGCCAAACGATTTTAAACCCAAGATAACCTTTAGAACTCACGTGCAGATTACAAACAGTTACCTCTTTCACAATTCTCAATGAATACAAAGTCCATCCAGTTAAGATTTGACCACCTCCACTTCCTGTTCAGTATTGTAAAAAACATTATACGAATTTTAGCACATACTTGCATTGGACAAAAATCTGGTGTGTTCCATTCACACGACTTTCTCTACATCTCTGCAACAAATTATTGCTTCTATTAACTTCATGCTAATTGAGAAAAAATTAGCAGAAATAGTCTTACTACTTGCTTCCTTGTAAGTAGAAGTGAAATAAGGGAGTACCATAGGCTAAAGTGATAGTCAAAAGCTGGTTGCTATGTGACAGAAGTTCCTTTGTTGGTATGACACGAGTTGACAATTCCTGTATGAAAAACATAATTTTGTTTAAAGCTGAAACCAAAAACAAGGAATATCTCGATAGCAATCAACTTCACGAAAAAAAATGTATATAACATAAATTGTGTGTTTTAATGTGCTCTACATTTTTTATGTTGTCATGCAAAATTTCGTAAAATTCATCCAGAATAAAGTAGTCTTCAGTGGCTATTCCCAGAAAATTCAAGATATACATTTTGTTAACTAAATATCTTTAATATACGATATTTTAATCAAAATCGTTAGAGCCATTTTTTAGAAAATCAAAATTTTCGAAAAATGTTCCATCTAAAGGGTAGTTTAGGGTGGGGGGATTTTTCTCAAAATCTTCGTGTCGTTTCCCTGGAAGATACTAAACTTAAATACCAACTTTGGTATTTTACCCACTTTTAGTTTTTGAGCTATCGTGTTCACAGACACACGGACCTCCCCCCCCCCCCCGCACACACACAGACACAGGGACCTTTTTCTGAAAATGCTTTTTTTTTTTTTGGATACAGGGGCCCCTAAACATATATTTCCAGTGAAATCTCGGTATCGAATTTTTGGGTGAAGTGCAATACCTTCTCTATACACTATGTATATAGTACGTGTAGAGAAAGTAATAAAATTAAAACCTTTTCGCCCAAAATTATTTCACGCATTACATAATGATGACTAAGACAGAAGACTTGAGTTGTGCGAGTTGTATTTAGTGCGCAACGAAGCAGATCCTAATTTTTGGCGGTCAATTTTAATGGACACGTGAATCGCCGTAATTGTGTATATTGCTCCGACACAAACCCCCATGAGGTAATAGAGAAAGTTGTCAGTGTTCCAGATGTCTCTGTCTGGTAAGGAATTTCAAGTGTCGAATTAATAGCAACTTATTCTTTTGAAGGTACATTACTTCTGCAGCTTATTTACAAATGCTGCAGAAGTTTCTAGTACCCAAGATAGAAAACAACCACATTCTGAATTTCATTTGTCAACAAGATGGAGCTCCATCCCATTTTGGACTGAACGTTCGAGATTTTTTAAACAACACATGCAGAGAATGGATTCTACGCCATGGGGCTTGTGATTGGCCACCACGTTCTTGTGATTTGACGCCATACCATTTTAGTCTCTGTAGGATTCTGAAGGACAAGAAATTTAGATGAACTGAGAATGTCCATTCAAAATGCATTTCATACCATCAATGAACATAAACTTTTACTGTCCTGTATTTGTAAATCAGTTGTAAGGCGTTGCCTGAAATACATAGAGCAAGGAAGCGGATCATTTGAACAAAAATGAATGTGTTTGTGTTGCCAACAATTTAAAATTGTCTCTTTATTATATGTTGAAATATCAAGGATACACACTTTTACTTTCTCTACACGCACTATGTACATAATGTATAGAGAAGGTATAGTATTGTACCCAAAATTCGTTACCAGATTTCACCGGAAATACATGTTTGCGTTCCCTTGAATATAAAAAAAAAAAAAAAATTGGAAAAAAGGTCAATGTGTGTGAGTAGCATAGCTCAAAAACGAAGAGACCGTTAAATACAAACTTGGTATCTAAGTTTGGTATCTTCCAAGGACGCGACACGAAGATTTTCAAGAAAATCCCTCCACCACCAACTACCCTTTACATGGAACTCTTTTTTTGTCGCCCTCCGTGGTGTAATGGTTACCATGCTGACTTCATATACCCAAAGTCGCGGGTTCAAACCCGGCGGAGGTCGATGGATTTTTTCCGGTGTAAAAATCCTTAGCATGGCTTCTTTCGGAAGGGAAGTAAAGCCGTTGGTCCCGTGTCGTAGATTTAAGGCACGTAAAAGAACCTCAAGCCTGATAGATAGGCCTCTGAGCAAAATTAAGCGGTCTTTCACGCCCAATTTAGAATGGGACGCTGAGAACCACAGCAGTTAAAGAGCGTCCATAAATAACACGCCATTTACATTTTTATGGAACTTTTTTTTGAAAATTTTTATTTTCTGAAAAAATGGCTCTAACGATTTTGATTCAAATCCCTTATATTTAAGATATTTACCTAACAAATAAAATATATATCTTAAATTTTCTGGGAATATCCTCTGAAGGCTACTTTATTCTGGATGAATTTTATGGAATTTTGCATAACTGCTAAATCGTAAGAAATGGACAAAAACTTAGTACACAAAAAATGTAGAGTACGTTAAAACACACAGTTTGTTATATATATATATATATATATATATATATATATATATTTTTTTTTTCATGGAGTTGATCATATTTTAAATATTCCTTGTTTATGGTTTCAGCTTTGAAAAACTTATAATTTTCTCATTCAGGAATTTGTGAACTCTTGCCCATACAAACAAAGGAACTTCAGTCACATAGCAACCAGCTTTTGACTATCACTTTAACCTATGCTACTCCTTTATTTCCCTTCCTCTTCCAAGTAAGCAAGTAATAAGACTATTTCTGCTAATTTTTTTCTCGATTTTCATGAAGTAAACAAAAGCATGCTGTTTAACAATAATTTGTTGCAGAGACGTAGAGAAAGACATGTGAATGGAATACATCAGATTATATGGGGAAACTGACTTAAGGGCCACCTGTATATTTAATATACTGATTTTTAATCAAAAGCATTAGAACCATTTTTGAGAAAATGAAAATTTGTTACTATATTGGGTGACATTGAAAGAACTGCACTATTCAAAAGTAAGGTTCCTGGATTTTTGTATTTGTCAGGAGGACTTTGGTCGGTTTGAGTCCGTGCACTTCCTTTTCCGGTCGGTAGAGGCACTAACTGCATCCTCCGCCCACTTACTTCCAGTTGATTGTGTAATCAACAATATGTGTAATTAGCGAGGTTATGTAGACTCGGGCGTCCTGTTAGGAATAGCGAGAGATGGCGAAGTCCAGTCGAACGATCCTCATTTGTCTTTATCTGTGTTTGTTTATTTTCTCGCGATTCAACATTGTGTTTCCGGTTCATTGCTCCCAAACGTAAATTACAAACAAATGGAAGTATACCAACAAACATTTCAGTGAGAAACAGCGACAGTCAGACTTTCTCCAAAATCCAATTACTCAATTGTTACACATTCTCTCACCATTGTTGCCTGCTACCTTTCTTTGTTGCATTTTACGTTCTCTATCACGTACAATATACATGGTTGGTAGAGAAGGTATTTTATACTATCCAAAAATTTGATATCGATATTTCAACGGAAATATACCATTTTGCATCCCCACAAAAAAAAAAAGAAAAACCCCAACTTTTAGGAAAAATCTTATGCGACTTCTCTAGCTGCTCTACAAACTTCTTACAATGCTAATAGAGATAAACATTAGCAGGATATTCTTGTTACTTAGTTTCTTATAAGTACAAAGAAAGAAAAAAAAAAAAAAACGGAATGTGCTATACTAAAGTGATAGTCAAATGTTTTAAGCTATCGTTATGCGATTGTCAATGCAAATCGTTTCTTTGCTTGGCCAGAAGTAAAACAGAAGAAAAACGGACATTTCCTGTCTGAGAAAAGTATAAGTACTTCACAATTGAAAGCAATAACAAGGAATATCTCGGAAACGGTTACCTCCACAATAGAAACGTAAGGGACATAAATTGTGTGTTTTGATGAGATCTACATTTTTTGTGTAGTACGTTTTTGTTTGTCTCTTGCGATTTAGCAGTTTAACAAAATTCCGCAAAATTCATCAAGAATAAAAAGGTCTTCTGAGGATATTCCCAGAAAATTTAAGATATACATTTTATTTGGGATATAAGTATCTTTAATATACGGAATTTTAATCAAAATAGTTTATAGCCATTTTTTAGAAAATAAAAAATTTCGAAAATTTTTCCATATACAGGGTAGTTTGTGGTCGGCTCTTTTCTTGAAATTCTTCGTGTCGCATCCTTAGAGGATACAAAATCTAATTGCCAAGTTTGATATTTAACGGTATTTTCGTTTTTGAGCTATGCTGTCCACAGACTAAGGTTGCCAGGTCTCCGGTATTTACTGGGTTCTCCTGTATTTTAGCCTTATTTTATTGTCTCCCGGCTCCCGTATTTTCTCTGACTATTTCTCCCTTATTTCATTCACTGCCTGAATTGTGGGTTTTAGGAGGACATTTGGAATATGCCATATATCGAAGTGGTAGTTCCTTTTCCCCAATGTTGGCAGCAGTACTTTAATTAGCTGTTGGTAGCAATACTCTTTGAATTGAAGAGAGGAACACATGTTTTGTCTGTTGGTGGTTCTATAAACTAAATAAAATCATGGAAGGCGATGGCCGCAATAAACTAATAGGCTGTGTTAAGGTGTCCGGAAAACCATTCCTGAAAAATCCCTTATTTCCAGTTAGAAAATCTGACAACCCTAAGACACACACGGACCTTTTTCTAAAAATGCTTTCTTCGGACTCAGGACACCCCAAAACATGTTTCCGGTGAAATTTCGACATCGAATTTTTGGGTGGAATACAGTACCTTCTCTATCCCTATGAACATTTACATACGGGGCTAGAGAAAGTAAACAGGTATGCAAATTGGTATTTAAGTTTATTTTCTTCCAATGAAGGAAGATTTTATAGCAAATTTTCGATGTTCTCTAAAAATGGTCTAAAGACTTTAAGAAAGCGGGTATTTTACATTGCAAGTCAATTGTATATCCTGAGTTTTATGGCAATGGCTTGTGAATACTTTTGCATATTTGGTAAACTGTAAGAGATAGACAAAAGGTTACTGCACAAAAAATGTTGAGCTCGTTAAAACACACAAATACACAGAGAACTTTTCACTTTCTCTACACGTAGTATGTACATAGTGTATACAGAAGGTATCGTATTACACACAAAAATTTCATACCGAGAATTCACCGGAAATACATGTTTTAGGACCCCCTGAATAAAAAAACATTTTTAGAAAAAGGTCCATGTGTGTATATGTGTATGTGGACAGCAGAGCTAAAAACAAAAAGACCGTAAAATACTAAAATTGATATTTAAGCTTGCTATCTTGCATGGATAAGACACGACGATTTTCAAGAAAATCCCCCACCAGAAACTACCCTTTACAAGGAAATATTTTCTAAAATTTTCTTTTGCTCAAGAATGCTTCTAAGGATTTTGATTCAAATACCACATATTAAAGCCATTACCGCCACAAATAAAACATTGCATTTTCTGGAAAAAGCCTCTGAAGACGTCTTTTCTGGATGAATTTAATGGGATTTTGCATAACTGCTAAATCGTAAGAGATAGATAAAAACTTGTCACACAAAAATGTAAAGCACGTTAAGGTACACCATTTATGTTATATACATTTTTTTCGTGGAGTTGATCGTTTTTGAGATACTCATTATTTGTTTCAGATGTAAAATGCTTGAGCTTTTCTCACACGGAAAGTTGTAAACTCCTGGCCCTACATAGAAAGGGATTTCAACCTCATGAAACCAGCTTTTAAAACATTTGACTATCGCTTTAGTCTAGTGTATTCTGTTAATTTCCTACTACTTACAAGAAATCAAGTAATTAAGATAAATTCTGCTAACGTTTATCATCAAATAGATAGAAGAACATGCATTTTAACAATAATTTGTTACAGCGATGTAAACAAAATCTTATGAATGGAACACATCATATTTTTACTTTCTCTACATGTACTATGTACATAGTGTATCAACACCAAGATTCACCGGAAATATATATTTTGGGTCACCTAAATTCAAAAAGAGGATTTTTGGAAAAAGGTCCGTGTGTAAGTCTGTCTGTGGACAGCATAGCTCAAAAACGAAAACACTGTTGAATGCAAAACTTGGTATTCAAGTTTGGTATCTTCTAGGGATGCGACACGAAGATATTGAGAAAAATCACCCCACCCCAAACTACCCTTTACACGGAAGAAATTTAAAAAATTTTGAATTTCTCAAAAATGGCTGTAACGATTTTGATTAAAATCTCTATATGTAATATATTTACATGCCAAACAAAATGTATATCTTGAATTTTCTGGGAATAGCCTCTAAAGACCTCTTTATTCTGGATGATTTTTTATTGAATTTTGCATAATTGTTAAACCGTAAGAGATAGACAAAAACTTACTACCCAAAAACTGTAGATGACGATAAAACACATAATTCATGGTATATACATTTTTTTCGTGGAGTTGATCGTCTTTGAGATATTCCTTCTTATTGGTTTCAGGTTTAAAAAACATACTTTGTCAGCTTCTGTTCATACAAACAAAGGAATTTCAGTCACTTTAACCTATGGTACTCCCCTATTTCGCTTCTACTTACAAGGAAGCAAGTAATAAGACTATTTCTGCTAATCTTTTTTCGATTAGCATGAAGTAAATAGAAGCATAAGCTTTTTAACAATAATTTGTTGCAGAGATGTAGAGAAAGTCATGTGAATGGAACACATCAGATTTTTTTTAGACATTTTTTGTCCGAAGAAAAACAAAATGCACAGATGCTGATGATGCAGTGCAATCTCTGAGAGCTGGAAGCGTTTGTTGCCGTTGTGGGGGGGGGGGGATTTTCGGATCGATGTTCAGATGCAACATTCGCAGGACAAGAAAAATGGATACCTATGCAGTCTTCTGTTTTCTCTTTGAGCTTGCGTAGGCTTCACACTTAACTGTTAAGTTAGGGCAGGTCATGGAAATAAAAAGTCAGGAAAGTAGCTAGTTTTTAGAGGAAAAAAAGCAGGTGTTGCATTCACATGACTGTTCCTACTAACAAACTATTGTTCTTCATGCTATCGAGACAGTCTTATTGCTTAGATCCTAGTAGGTATACAATAGGCTAAAGCGATAGTCAAATCAATTAAAACCTGTCGCTATGTTCGGTTCTCTTTGCACAACCACGAATAAAACAAAAGAAAAACGTTGACATCCTAAAGAGTGTACATATCTAGGAAATCGTTTACTATACAAAAAGTTATATAAATTGACGAGATATACAATTCTTGTATAGTAGCTTTTTCTTTCTCTACACGTACTATGCACATAGTGTATAGAGAAGGTATTGTATTGTACCCAAAAATTTAATACCGAGTTTTCACAGAAAATACATGTTTTGGGACCCCTAAACAAAAAAAAGCATTTCTATACAAAGGTCCATGTGTGTCGTGTGCATATAACACCTGAAATACTCGTATTTTATGAAAGTGTAGTATATAATAATAATAATAATAATAATAATAATAATAAGGGAATGTCACATAATTCCTGGAGATTTAATTTCAGTTCCGGGAGGCGGGAGATTCCATTAAATTCCGGAAGAGTTGGCACCCTAAGTGCAGCTCTTGTCGAAAAGGTGTATCTCAATTAAAATGAGCAAGACAGAATAATAAGCTTTCATAAGAGTTTTATGAATAGCATAAATTAAACTATAGACTGTAGAGAAAGTCATGTGAATGTAACACATCAGATTTTGGGGTATGCACATGGGGTCGCAAAGGGCTTCCAAATCCACCGGATCACCGTGTAAAAGGAAGCCAAACAAAAAAGGGGGAAATGAAGAAAAGGTGCTTACTCTGTATACCTGAGAGAGTTCCAAGAAACGAATTGGCGCCTTGCAGTAAATGTACTCCTGCCTCAGATAAGATGTCATTCTGAAAAAACCTTTTACTTTATCTAGAACCTATAATATACGTACTTAATAAAGAAAGTGTTGCATTCCAACCAAAAAAAAATCTGATGTTCCATTCACATGGCTTTCTCTACACCTCTGCAACAAAATATGGTTAAAAAAACTTATGCTAATCGAGAAAAAAATAGCTGAAATAGTCTTATTACTTGCTTCCTTGTAAGTAGAAGTGAAATAAGGGAGTACTATAGGTTAAAGTGAGTCAAAACCTGGTTGCTAGTGGCTGAAGTTCCTTTGTTTGTATGGGCAGGAGTTGACAAATTCCTGTATGAGAAAAGTATAAGCTGTCAAAAACTATCAACTCCACGAAAAAAATGTTTATAGCATAAATTGTGTGTTTTGAAGTGCTCTATATTTTTTGTGTGGTAAGTTTTGTCCATTTCTTACGGTTTAGCAGTTATGCAAAATTCCGTAAAATTCATCTAGAATAAAGTAGTCTTCATAGGCTATTAAAGACATACATTTTATTTGTCAGGTAAATATATTTAATATTTGACATTTTAATCAAAATCGTTAGAGCCATTTTTGAGAAAATCAAAATTTTCGAAAAAAGTTCCATGTAAAGGGTAGTTGAGTTGGGGGGATTTTCTTGAAAATCTTCGTGTCGCATCCTTGGAAGATACCAAACTTAAATACCAATAACGCTCTTTTCGTTTTTGAGCTATGCTATCTACACACACACACACACACACACACACACACACACACACACACACACACACACACCTTTTTGTAAAAATGCTTTTTTTGGATTCAGGGGGACCCAAAACATGTATTTCCGGTGAAATCTCGGTATCGAATTTTTGGGTGCAATACAATACCTTCTCTATACACTATGTACATAGTTCCTATATAAAAAGTAAAAATAGGTATCAGGAGATAAACATTGACAGAAATGGGCTTATTACTTATTCCTTGTAACCGGAATACACTAGACAGAAGCGATAGTCAAGTGTTTTAAATGCTGTCGCTTTGTGAAAATATTGAAATTCGGTTCTCTTTTCGTGGCTAGGAGTAAAACAAAGGATGTATGAAATGAAAGACGACTTCCCGTTTAGGAAAAATGTGACTAGTTTAAATTAAATTAATAGCAAGGAATATCTTGGAAACGGTTATTTCTACTATTTTATATATAAAATACACAATTTGTTCATATTAATATAGCTATATATTTTGATATGAACAAATTGTGTGTTTTAGCGAGATCTATATTTTTACTTTCTCTACACGTACTGTGATATAGTATATAGGGAAGGTATTGTATTGCACCCAAAAATTAGATACAAGGATTTCACCGAAAATAAATGTTTTGGGTCACCCTGAATAAAAAAAAAAAAAAGCATTTCTGGGAAGAGGTCCGTGTATGTGGGTGTGCAACATAGCTCAAAAACGAACGGACCATTAAATACCGAAGTTGGTATTTAAGTTTGGTATCTTGCAAGGATGCAACATGAAGATTTTCAAGAAAATTCTCCCCCTCTCAACTACGCTTTACATGGAAATTTTTTCGAAAAGTTTGATTTTCTTACGATTTTGATTAAATTATCTTATATTAAAGTAATTTACCTGACAAATAATATGTAGGTATATGTTTAATTTTCTGGGAATATCCTCTGAAGACTATCTACTTTATTCTGGATGAATTTTATGGAATTTTGCATAACTGCTAAACTGTAAGAGATGGACAAAAGTTTATCACATTAAAAATGTTGAGCACATTAAAACATAGAATTTATGTCATATATTGCTTGAAGTTGATCATTTTTAGATATCCCTTGGTTTTGTTTTCAGCTTTGAAAAACACACTTTTCTCATACAGGAATTTGTCAACTCCTGTCGGTACAAACAAAGGAACTTCAGTCACATAGCAACCAGTTTTTGTCTATCACTTTAACCTATGATACTCCCTTATTTCACTTCTACTTACAAGGAAGCAAGTAATAAGACTATTTCTGCTAATTTTTTCTCGATTAGCATGATGAAAACAGAAACATAAGCTTTTTAACATCCGTGTCAGTTTGAGGAGGATACCGAGCAATTAGTCATCATTAAAGTTAGCACGTGCGATAGGCACTACACCAACAGGGCAGGTACATCCGGGAGCCTCGTTACTTTAGTTTAGCTAGTGACGTATTCCTGGCTACAAGCACTTTCACTCCAATGTCGTCAAACACTTCAATATCCGTCTTGGTGTCGCAACCTTCTGTTCGGACATTCCAAGTACACTCATTTCATTAGCTTCACCAGCCAGAGGAAGAAAAAAAATCTGATGTTCCATTCACTACATCTCTGTAACAAATTATTGTTAAACATCTTAGGCTTCTATTTACTTCATGCTAATCGAGTAAAAATTAGCAGAAATAGTCTTATTACTTGCTTTCTTGTAAGTAGAAGCAAAATAAGGGAGTACCATAGGTTAAAGTGATAGTCAAAAGCTGGTTGCT
This sequence comes from Hymenopus coronatus, assembly GCA_030762935.1. Lineage (NCBI taxonomy): Eukaryota > Metazoa > Arthropoda > Insecta > Mantodea > Hymenopodidae > Hymenopus > Hymenopus coronatus. The sequence continues at coordinate 8,243,365 of CM060898.1, forward strand.
ATGTGACTGAAGTTCCTTTGTTTGTACCGACAGGAGTTGACAAATTCCTGTATGAGAAAAGTATAAGCTTTTCAAAGCTGAAACTAACAACAAGGAATATCTTAAAAACGATCAATTCCACGAAACAAGTACATATAGCATAAATTGTGTGTTTTAACGTGCTTTACATGTATTGTGTGGTAAGCTTTTCTCCATCTTTTACGGTTTAGCAGTTATTCAAAATTCCATAAAATTCAGCCAGAATAAAGTAGATAGTCTGCAGAGGCTATTCCCAGAAAATTCAAAATATACATTTTATTTGTCAGGTAAATATCTTTAATATGTGATATTTTAATAAAAATCGATAGAGCCATTTTAGAGAAGATACAAATTTTCGAAAAAAGTTCCATGTTAAAGTTTGGGATGGGGAAGAGTTTCATGAAAGTCTTCGTGTCGAATCCTTGGAAGATACTAAACTTAAATACCAAGTTTGGTATTTTAACCACATTTCGTTTTTGAGCTATCGTGTTCACAGACACACGGACACACACATACACACACACACACACGGACCTTTTTCTGCAAATACTTTTTTTTTATACAGGGGACCCTAAAACATATATTTGTGGTGAAATCTCGGCATCAAATTTTTGGTTGGAGTGAAATACCTTCTCTATACACTATGTACATTGTACGTGTAGAGAAAGTAAAAAATTGTGTTCAACTCGCATGATGTTTCTACCCATTCTTCCGTGGGCTATTGTTAAAAAAATACCGCATATTTAAGATATTTACATGCCAATTAAAATGTATATCTTGAATTTTCTGGGAATAGCCGCTAAAGACCTCTTTATTCCGGATGACTTTGTTGAATTTTGCATAACTGGTAAACTGTAAGAGATAGAAAAACATTTACTACATAAAAATGTAGATCTCGATAAAACACACAATTTATGTTATATACATTTTTTTTCGTGTAGTTGGCCGTTTTCGAGATATTCCTTGTTATTGGCTTCAGTTTTAAAAGCAAAGAAACGGATTAAAATCCCATAGCAACCACGTTTTAAAACATTTGTGTGTCGTTTTAGTCTAATGTATTCCCTTACTTCCCTTCTACTCACAAGGAACTAAGTAACAAGATCGTTTCTGCTAATGTTTATCTCGATTAGCATGATGTAGATGGAAGAATAATCTTGCTAACAATAATTTGTTACAGAGATGTAGAGAAAGTCATGTGAATGGAACGTATCAGATTTTTTTTCAATAGGGTTTAACGCCCGCTTTTACTACATATGGCACCGCAGGAGATGACTCTGATGATAATGGTATGAAGATGGAGCTCCGGTGGAAATGATGGCGGGGGAAACCGGAGAACCCGCCCCTGCGTCGCTTTGTCCACTACAAATCTAGGCTAGAGGCGAGTAGTCTAGACCAGTGTTTCCCAACCTTTTGAAGTTCACGGCACCCTTGGGAATAACATTAAACACCAGGGGCACCCTTCCTTGAATTGAAAGAAAATTAACCTTAATATGTTAATTTATTGAAATATTATATAATAATACAGTAAACTTTACTACAATCACTGGGTAAAAATGCATCAATAAATTTTGTTCGATTAATGATTAATGTGAAACTTGTGATTGAAATCTATTTCCTCTGCACTATCTACGAAATCAAATGGTGAGACAACCCAGTCGAGATTCGTAGTGGAAATAGTTGGAAAGTACGCATCTATTGCATCTTGCAATCTTGATAAGTGATCACAAATGCGGTCTTTCAGTTTACCCAGATCTTTATCTCCTGCCACATTAAGAAGAGATGGAAAGTTCGACAAATCTCCTTTTTGAACTGCAGACTTCCAAGAACTAAGCTTTCTTTTAAAACCTTTCATTTTATTGGTTGAGGAGAATATTGTTTCATGTCGACCCTGCATCGAAACATTCAGTTCATTCAGCTTATGGAAAATATCTGCCAGATATACGACAGTTCAAAACACCAAGAATCACTTAGTAAGAGCTCAGGAAATGTGTCTTGATTTTCATCCTTAAAAAAAGTGTTTAGCTGTTCTTTAAGTTCGAGAAACCGGTTCAATACACGACCCCGCGACAACCACCTTACTTCTGTGTGAAGTAACAAAGAGGTATGAGCTGCATCCGTTGCGCGACATAACTGTTCAAAAACTCTGCACTTTAAAGTCGAGACTTCATTTAGTTCACCATTTTCACAACTTGGTTAAACACTTCAGCAAAATCTTCATTACACGCCTTCACGACTAATGCCTCTCTATGCAGAAAACAGTGAGTTATAATAATGGATGGATTTTCATTGAGAGCTCTGGCAGTAAAACCTTTAATTTTCCCACACATAGATGGTGCACCATCTGTACATATACCACAACAGTCTTTCCATGAAAGATCATGGTCATTGAGATAGGAATTAATAGAAACGAAAATATCATGGCCTGTGGTTGTAGTCTCCAGCGGTCTACAGAACAGAAACTGTTCACTAATATATTTTTCATCAATATATCTGATAAAACCAAGGAGTTGCGGTTTGTCACCAATATCGAGACTCTCATCTACTTGCAAAGCAAATGTTCTATAAGTTTTTATTTTCTCCGTGACTTGTTCGTTGATATTGCATGACATTTCAGATATCCTGCGGTTATTGTGTTGTTGGACAGAGGAACTTTCGAAGTATTGTTGAAACTATAACTTGACATGCAGGGCCAATGAGTTCCTCTCCAAGAGTATGAGGTTTCTTTTTTTTAGCTATCAGTTCTGCTACTTTAAATGATGCTTCAAGAGCAGTATCACCTATGGTCATTCTCTTTACCATTCGCACAGCTGTTTTCTTCTCCCCTTCTAATATATGTGAAAAATACATTACACTTTTCTGTGACATACTAGGATGCTTTGTTGTAAGATGCCGCTTCAGTTTGCTAGGCACCATGGCCTCGTTGCTAGGTGTTTCGCCACAAACTAAACACACAGGGATAGGGTTTTCCTCGTTGTTATTCCACTTAAATCCATACGCTAAGTAACTGTCCTGGTGTGTTCTTTTCTTTCGTTTGTCTTCTTTATGTGGTGAATTCGACGGTCCGGGAGAAACTGTAAGATTTGGCTTCTTAAAGCAAGCAGTAGGAGCCGACTGTTCACTTTCACTGTCCTGGCGTTTACGTTTAACAATGAACTTATCCATAGCTAAACACTGTGAATCAACGCGAGGAAGACAACTGAAAGCGCCAAGCGGCGTACACTTTTATATATTCATCTGTCGAAGTCTCGGGAATGTTCGTGAGGAAGCGAGTAGTCTCGGGAATGTTCGGCAGGGTATAGCTGTAATGCCATCTGTGGGATACTAGTATAACTGAATTATTGAAAAGAATTGATCACTATCACCATCTGCCGTGCATGAGAGTAATTGATTTGACTTATTTTATTTCAAGACCTTACAAGACTTAAGGCTTCAGTAGAAGCGATTATTTTTTTAAAATAAGAACTGAAGCTTTCCTGGCGACGTATTAATTCAAAATCTTCTCGGGCTTCTAGCCAGAATAACCTGGCTAGAAGCCCGAGAAGATTTTGAATTATTATTTTTTTTTTGTTTATCTCAATATCTCGCGGCACCCCTTAGGCAATCACACGGCACCCTAGGGTGCCGGGGCACACCGGTTGGGAACCGTTGGTCTAGACAATCGTGGCCCATCTTTACAAAGATTGGGGACTCGTTCCTTACATCGAAACAAGAAAAAATGACCCGAAACCGTTTATTGAAGTTGAAAGTGTTATTAATGAAAAGTGACACATGATTGTATTTTTGATGTTTTCAGCCTCTCACGGCTGGACATGCATGCGCTGGTCAACGCTCCCTGTCGGTTTCAATAGTTTCATGCCACGTAGAGTAAGGAATGTCTGCTGTGGCCCCAAAGAAAAACATCTGATGTGTTCCATTCACATGACTTTCTCTACATCTCTGCAACAAATTAGTTTTAAAAAGCTCATGTTTCTATTTACTTCATGCTAATCGACAAAAAATTAGCAGAAATAGTCTTATTACTTGCTACCTTGTAAGTAGAAGCGAAATAAGGGAGTACCATAGGTTAAAGTGATAGTCAAAAGCTGGTTGCTATGTGACTGAAGTTTCTTTGTTTGTATGGACACGAGTTGTCAAATTGCTGTATGAGGAAAGTTAAGTTTTTCGAACCTGAAAACAAAAACAAGGAATATTTCAAAAACGATCAACTCCACGAAAAAATGTATACAACATAAATTGTGAGTTTTAATGTGCTCTACATTTTTGGGTGGAATACAATACCTTCTTTGTACACTATGTGTAGGGAAAATAAAAATGCGAAGGACTGAGGATGTGTGCTCATCTACCTATGATAGATACCAGCCAACAATGATACTAGAGCTCCGTAACCATCTGGGGGAGTCCTGTAAACTGCACCTGAAAGGCAAGCTGGGAGAATGTATTACCCAAATGGCAACTGTAATCAAGCAGCCATGGCAACACAAGTTGAGTTGCACCCGGAAACCCGTTGAAGGTGACTTTCATTAATAAATTGATAACACGAAAACGAAGAGTTTTAGAGCATATGTTTATATGAAGCTATTTCCTTGTTTCGATGTCAGGAATCCATTCCCAAACATTGTAAAGGAATTTTTTAATCATTCTATATATAGAGTGTTCTAAAACGGCACGTGGACCATGTTGTTCATACTGTACGTGATACGTGAATATAACTTTGAGCTCCAAATTCGGCACATACAAAAACTGCCATAAAATCACCTTCATTTAGGCAGTCGTACGTAACCAAATGTCACGTGCCTGGCCCGAAGGTCCCAGTCGCGTGGTGTAGGTATGGTTTGATAGACACGCCGGCGCGGCACAGGTCACCTTAGTAATGGAAATGTTATGTGTTTCGTATAACACGTTCTGAGGTTGTTTACGTGGCGTATGACGACCGTTGTTCCTTCGCTGCCTAATCCCAAATGTGTGCGATTTTTAAACACATATAAAACTTTAAATAGAAGAGTTTGAAAGTTGCGACATCAAGTTTCGGACAAGTCAAAGTGTAAGCTAATCGACTGCTGTCTTCGTTTGGTGTTGTTTTGAAACAGTACAGCATATATCCTTTGAAACAGGAGCGGAAGATACATTAAGAAATATTGAAACTGAAAATTGAAAAATAAATCAAAATTTGTTGTTTTCATACATATGATTTCTCTACCCATGCTTCAAGTTATTCTTAAAAGATATATATCTAGCGATATGAAATATATTTACCTGACAAATAAAATATACATCTTGAATTTTCTGAGAATAGCCTCTGAAGACTACTTTATTCTGGATCAATTTTACGGAATTTTGCATAACTGCTAAACCGCAAGACATGCACAAAAACTTTCCACACAAAAAATGTAGAGCACATTAAAACACACGATTTATGTTATATACATTTTTTTGTAGAGTTGGTCGTTTTTTAGATATTCCTTGTTTTTGGTTTCAGCTTTGAAAAACTTTTCTCATACTGGAATTTGTCAACTCCTGTGCATACAAACAAAGGAACTTCAGTCACATAGCAACCAGCTTTTGACTATCACTTTAACCTATGGTACTCCCTTATTTCGCTTCTACTTACAAGGAAGCAAGCAATAAGACTATTTCTGCTATTTTTTTCTCGATTAAAATGAAGTAAATAGAAGCATAAGCTTTTTAGCAATAATTTGTTGCAGAGATGTAGAGAAAGTCATGTGAATGGAACACGTAATTATTTTATTTACTTTCTCTACTCATTAGGTTTAGATTATGTTGCACTCTTAGTTGCAGCCGTTAGATAAATGACGTCATCTAGCACCTGCTGGAAAGTGAGATGGAATTGCAGTCTAGTTAATCAGTTTTATTGGAACCAGTTCTTCACAAGTGAAGTTCACTTTCTTTGTTGCTAGATAATACCCTCGAGGTTTTCTGGTTGTGGAACGATAACTGCTCTGGTAATTTCACCATTACCCTCTAGCCGCTTTAAAAGGAGATGTTGCAAGTCCTCCACTGTGCTTTTTCATTGTGTTTAACGTTCGCTTTTGCTACTATGGAGGCGGTTTTTTTTTATTATTATTAGCTTAACGTCCTTTAACCTGGTTGGTCATATAGGAAATTGGTGAAATGATGCTCAAATGATCTCGGGGTCCATGAAGCTTAAAGTTACTCGACATTCGTCTTCTCAGGATAAGGGAAAACCTTATCCGGGCAACTTACCCTAAGTGAGATTCGAACTCACGACCTTTCGAATGTGAAGCACACACGCTACCACCACACTACCCAGGCGGGCCTGTTTTGGTAGTGTTTAACGCCCGCTTTTATGCTCTGGCACTGCAGGCGATGACACTGATACATGACGATGGAGCCCCGGTGGAATTAATGGCGGGGGAAACAGGAGAACCCGGAGAAAACCCGCCCCTGCGCCGCTTTGTCCACCACAAATCGCACATGCAGCCACTTGGGATCGAACTTGGGCCGTCAAGGTGAGATGCGAATGGTCTGACCACTCGGCCACCGCGCGGCCCCGCAGGCGGTGACACTGACGGTGCAAGGAATGAAGATGGATCACCGGTGGAATGCGATGGCGGAGAAAACCCGCCACTACGCCACTTTGTCCACCACATATCCCAAAAGTCTGAGGTTGAACATAAGCATTTTCAAAAAATAACCATCTAAGGGTAGTTGGGGGGGGGGGTTCTATCTTTGTCCATCTCTTACGGTTTACCAGTTATACAAAATTCATCCAGATGTAAATATCTTTAATATGCGGTATTTTCATCAAAATCGTTAGAGCAATTTTTTAGAAAATAAAAATGTTCTAAACTTTTTCCATGTACAGGGTTGGGGGATTTTCTTGAAAATCTTCGTGTTTCAACCTTGGAAGATATGAGTTATACTGTCCACACACAATGACCTCCTTCTATAAATGCTTCTTTTTATTCAGGGGATTTTAAAACATAATTCTCCGGTGAAATCTCGATGTCGAACTTTTGGGTGCAATACAATATCTACCTACCGCGCTAGAGAATGTATTGTTGCTTAAGATTCCTCATTTTCATGTGTAGCTTTAACGAAAAGTTCAATAAAACCGTTTGTGCAAGCCTTTAATATGACGCGATTGTTTATATAAGGTGGGAAGGAAAAATCACGTCAATGTAACATGTATTTTGAGTTTCTTTAGATGTACATACTGGATAGAGCAGGTATCTTACTCCACTCAAAAATTGCATTCAGAGATGTAACCTCAAATATATGTTTCGAGGTCCTCTGAGCCAGACATTTTTTTTAGAAAAAGGTCCGAGCCGTGTGTGTCTTTGGACAGCATAGCTCAAAAACGAAGAATCCGTTAAATACCAAGTTGGTATTTACCAAGGATGCAACACGAAGATTTTCATCAAAATACCCCAACCCCAACTACCTACCCTCTACATGGAAACATTTTCATTTTCTTAAAATGGCTGTAACAATTAACATATTTACATGGGAAATAATATATACCTATATCTTGAAAATTTTAGAAATAGTCTCTCAAGACATCTTTATTCTGGATGAATTTTGCATAACGTAAGAAAGAGAAAATGGTAGAGCTCGTTAAAACACACAATTTATGTTATATACACTTCTTTCTTGCAGATGACAGTACTTCAAATATTCCTCGTTTTTTGTTTCAGTTTTAAAAAACTTAATTTTTCTCATACAGGAATTTGTCAACTCCTGTCCATACAAACAAAGGAACTGTCAGTCACATAGCAACCAGCTTTTGACTATCACTTTAACCTATGGTACTCCCTTATTTCGTTTCTACTTGCAAAGAAGCAAATAATAAGACTATTTCTGCTAATTTTTTCTCGATTAGCATGAAGTAAATAGAAGCATAAGCTTTTAAACAAAGTTTATTGCAGAGGTGTAGAGAAAGCCATGTGAATGGAGCACATGAGATTTTTTTCATGACATGTCGAAAAGTATTGGAGCGAATATTCCATGGTGAGATCAATGGATGAATAACATATAGATGATTATTAAAGTGTATTTTACGTTTTGCTGATTCTGTTTTTTATGTTTTGATAACATGTTAGACGTTGTATTAGAATATAATATATAAGGTTTGTTGCATAATTTATTATTATTATTGTTATTATTATAGTAGACAATGGTATATTGTTTAACTGGGTGCAAAAGTGGAGTTTTTTTAAGTGGGTCAAGTTAGATCACGACCGCAGGGAGCTATTTTTGCACCAACTTGAATACAATACTTTTTTATTTATTCTTTATTTTAGGTCGCAGAACTACAAGGTCTTATAGCGACCACATTAAAAATCTTGTTTACAGTTTTACATCCCTAAAACAATGAAAATTTTGAACATAAGTAAATCATTATATACTCAGGGATTAAAATATACCTCTAATGCTTATGACATATAAAAACAAAAATTTAGTATAAAACAATATAACAATATTAAAATTATATTACAACAAACAGTGACAATTGAATTAGGTATAACATGTTAGTAATTATACTTCTGAGAGTTATGTACAGTTATATAGATTGATTTCTTTAAGGTACATTAATACATTGACTAAACTTTTTGTGTCTGTAAGTGTTAATGCAAAGTTTTTTGAAACTGTGTGCTGTTTTCTGATATGACTGGACACTGAAATATAATGCGCTTAACTGTAAGAGCACTTATACACAAATCACAATGTGGTGGTGCTTCTTTTGACAGTAAATAGGAATGTGTTAGTTTTGTATGGCCTATTGTTGATCTTAGTATCTTAACTTGCTCCTTTCTGTGAAATTTGTTATACAGAACACTCTGGTTGTTTATTGACCTTATTTCCTGTAGTGTGCTGGAGGATGTGTAACTCCAATGATTTATTCATGCTGCTTTGAATTTGGTGACTATGACTGATGAAAGGTCTCGACGAGGAGCAGGGATGTAAAACTAGATCCTTTGCTGTAGTTTTGGCTTCCTCATTACCCCTGTGAGAGGGTATCCATGTGAAAATAAGTTCCTTACCCTGGATTTTCAATTTATGGTGTAGAATTTGTATGTCTTGAATCAATTTATCTGTATATTGCCTTTAGAGAACTCATGTAATCAGAGAGGCTGATAAATCTGAATTATGTATCAGGGCATGTTTAATTGCTTAGAGTTCACAGGAAAATACTGAGAAGTCTTTTGGAAGCTTAAAGGATGAAACTTTATCAGCAGATACCATTGCACAGACACACCCGTCTGTAGTTTTTGAGCCATTAGTATATATTGCACAGTGATTTGAGTATTTACTTATCAACTCATGAAATAAGCATTTAAACTGAATTTAGTTGGTGTCACTTTTAATGCAGGAAATAATGTCATATTAAATGTTATATCAGTGAACAATTTTAGTTCTATTACTATTCACGTCGTGTACTTGATTGTTGTTATGGTAACCCTTGTAGTTCATTGAAAACAATAAATGGCCATTTTCGATAATGGATTTTAAATTATTGATGATTTTTATCAAATTACAGAGAGTCTGTTTTTGGTGATACTGTTGATACGCGTAACCAGAAGTTGGTGTTAGCAGTGTAACAAATGACAGTTCATGTCAATGTATTCTCAAATTACTATAAACTTCCATTAGAATTTTCTTGTATGGTTGAACTTATAACTCATGACGTTATGATTTGTTTTTATGTATGATTAGTTTGCAATAATGAGTAGAAGATTGTCTTTTTACTTTCTCTACAAGTACTATGTACATAGTGTATTGCACACAAAAATTCCATACCGAGATTTCACCGGAAATACATGTTTTGGGACCTCCTGAATCCAAAAAATCTAATGTGTTCCATTCACATGACTTTCTCTACATCTCTGCAACAAATTATTGTTAAAAGCTAATGCTTCTATTACTTCATGCTAATCGAGAAAAAATTAGCAGAAATAATCTTATTACTTGCTTCCTTGTAAGTAGAAGCGAAATAAGGGAGTACCATAGGTTAAAGTTATAGTCAAAAGCTGGTTGCTATGTGACTGAAGTTCCTTTGTTTGTATGGACTAGAATTGCTAATTTCCTGTATGAGAAAATTGCTTTTTAAAGCTGAAACCAAAAAACAAGGAGTATCTCAAAAACGATCAACTCCACGAATAAATGTATTTAAGATAAATTGTCCGTTTTAAGGTGCTGTACATTTTTTTGTGTTGTAATTTGTCCATCTCTTATGGTTTAGCAGTTATGCAAAATTTCGTGAAATTCATCCAGAATAAAGTAGTCTTCAGAGGCTATTCCCAGAAAATTCAAGATATACATTTTATTTGTCGTGTAAATATCTTTAATAAACGAAATTTTAATCAAAATCAAAAAACATTCGGAAAAAAGTTCCATGTAAAGAGTAGTTTCGGGGGGGGGGGATATTTCTCAAAATCGTTTTGTCGTATCGCTGGAAGATACCAAACTTAAATACCAGCTTTGGTATTTTACCGACTTTTCGTTTTTGAGCTATCGTGTTCAAAGACACACGGACCTTTTTCTGAAAATGCTTTTTTTGGATACAGGAGACCCTAAAACATATATTTTCGGTGAAATCTCGGTATCCAATTTTGGGTGGAGTGCAATACCTTCTCTATACACTATGTACATAGGACGTATAGAGAAAGTAAAAAAATAATTGTTAGAAAACGGCGTGTGTGTGTCTGTGGGCAGCATAGCTCAAAAACGAAAACTCTTTTAATTTCAGTATCCTTCAAGGTTACGACACGAAGATTTTCAAGAAAATCCCCCGCCCCAAATTACCCTTTACATGGAAAATGTCTCAAAATTGTTGATTTTCTCAAAAATGGCTCGATTTTGATTAAAATCTCGTATATTTAATATATTTACACGACAAATAAAATGTATATCTTGAATTTTCTGGGAATAGCACTGAAGATCTGCTGGATTTTGTATACCTGGCACACCCTAAGAGACGACAAAAACTTACTAAACAAAACACGTAGAGCTCGTTGAAATACGATTTACGTCATATAAATTATTTCGTGGAATTTATCATTTTTTAGATATTCCTTGTTACTGGTTTGAGTTTTGAACTTTTCACATACGGGAACTACTCGGAATGCAAAGACAGAAAGTTCATCCACGTGGCAACCAACTTTTGACTATCGTTTTAGTCTAGTGTATTCCATAATTTCCCTTCTACTTACAAGAATGCATTTCTGCTAATCTTTTTCTCGATTAGCATGAAGTACATGGAAGAATAAGCTTTTTAACTATAATGTGTTGTAGAGATTTAGAGAAAGTCATGTGAATAGAGAGCGTGTTTTGTGTCTTTAGTTTAACGTCCTTTAAGCTGGTTGGTCATATCGGACGATGAATGAAATTGGTGAAATGATGCTCAAATGATCTGAGGGTCCATGGATCTTAAAGTTACTCGATATTAGTCTTCTCAGGATAAGGGAAAACGGCTTTATCCGGGTAACTGACGACCTCTTGAATGTGAGGCCGACAGCACACTACCCAGGCGGGATATTTTCTGTTTTGTTAGAACATATAGATTCTGTTGCCTGTTAACTATGAACTAAAGCATTATTGTGATTATAATGGTGGCAGATGTAAAGTTACAAAAGCAGACTCTCAGCTGAGCAGCAGTAACGGTGCCAGTTATTAAGGTTGCACGAGTCCAAAGTACAAGAAATGTTGTCACTGCTGCCAACTGTACTGCTTTATCTCTCTGACTGAACTGACGTTATCTCCAAATCGATACTAAACTAAGTACATATTTACCTCTGCTTTCAGAGTTGAAATGTGAGCATGCTGTGACCGAGGGGTCGCCGTAATCGAGGTGGATGGCTCCGAGCGTCTGCTGTTCCCATTCTCACCAGCATGAAGGCGAAGAATCCGACGACAGATGCAACGGCGGAGGAGGACGATGTCGACGGGGAGATACTTAGGGGTCTCGTCCTGAGAACCTCAACCCAGCACAAGTGGTCCACCCTGAACAGCAGGACGTCACCGAAAACTCTAAACGCTGAGAACAAGAAGTCGATGACTTTAGACGGCGCCCACAAGAAACAGGTCAATTCAAGTTTCCTCAGTCGCTTTATCGAACTGCGGGGTAGTCAAAAGGCTAAGGCAACCATGGCGGTGGAAAATCGTGTGGAAAAAAAGGTGATAGAAAATACTGAGGTGTTGGACATCTTAACAGTGGAAGAATCTCAAGTAGAAGTGTGTAAAAGCGCCGATAGTAATAACAAAGCCAAAGATAAGATGGAAGAAGAGTTATCATCAAGAGATGCTGTTGATAACAAAGGTATTGGAGGGGAACGTCAGAAGATATCCTCTCGAGATACTCGTATCAGTATTGCTAGAGACATTAATGATCACAAGAAGCTAGCTGCTATTCACAGAGTAGAGGAACTGAGGCGGCGACTTGAACCCGAAACTGCAGCCTCTAAGAACTCTGGTCCTAAACCCAAATGTGCGGATAAGAAAACAGAAGAAACAAAGAAATCTGCGGGAAGTACAAGAGAAAGCCCACCACGGCGGGTCAGTTTTAAAGTCCGCAGCGGAAGCACCGGTAGTGTCGCAGGCTTGAGAGCAGCATCGTCAACGTCTTCCATAGCAACATCGCGTCGTGCCACTTCAACACTGTCCCTCGCTGATCCTCGCGTCACCAATAAGGTGGCTGCCCTGGCCTCCAAGTTCAACGCCATCATCCTCGAGAACAAGGAAGAAAAAAGTGTGGAGATTATACATGGCGAGACCAAGAAAAAGTTGCTCATTATCCCACAAGTGCCGTCAAAGAGGACCCCGGAGCCGAAGTTGGTGGTAACGAAACGAACGGTGGTCAAGAGGGAAGGAATTGCGTCTTCCAGTGGCAAAGTTGCTGCAGGTAGTGGGAAGAAGCATGCGGAACCTGCTTCACCGGATGAAGCCAACAAGGGAATGAACGGCGTCAAGGAGAGTAAGAAGAAGACGGCTCTGGCACATCGTCCCTCGTCTCTCGCCACGAGGAGCGGAAATGTGAAGGCCGCAATACAAATCTTCGAGCAGAATGCCACAATTATCCAGACGAAGAAACCTTCCAGTTCGCCTTCATCACCATGTGGTGATGTCCCGCTGGTGAAGGACGAGAATTCAGGGGCTGGGCCAATAAAAGAGCTTCCACAGGATGATACAGCACAGAAGAGTACAGAAGCAGCAGAGACAACAATATCCTCAAAACCAGCTCGTGCCATTAAAGAAACAGCTTCCACCAATAGTCGGCAAAGTCTTAAATCAGTTCTCAAAACAAAGCCTCCATCGCCACCACCATCATCGTCCAAGCCTGTGAATCCCGTTGAAAGTAAACACTTAACAGTGCAAGCGTGTGATGAAGACAAGAAAAGAGAACCAAAATACTCACGAGTGACGTTCAGACGAAGTACTACCACTCTTGTGGAAATAGCGTTAGATGGCGAGGAAGTTAGTGGTAACCCAACGATAGATTCTCAGCGTGGTGAAGCGAATTCTGAAACAGTGAAAGTTAGTGATGTAGTATCTGAATCGTGTGCCTTAGAAACAGTTGTGAAACCAAAAACTCTGGCCAAGACAGGGACTCAGCCACTCTCTAAGAGCCAGTTCTATGTGCGATTCAGTGACATTCAGGAACAATCCACAAAGGAGGTTAGGGATGCACCTGTGCCTACAACAATAAAACCAAACAAATCGTTTCTTTGGGGCGCTTCAACACCTGCGACACCATTACGGTCACCTGAGGATCCTTCGCCAACTTCTTACACTGCCACGATCACAACGGAAAAGACAGACAACGTGTATGACGACGTGCAACCTCCTAGCTCAGCCACATCGTCTTACCACAACTACTCCACTCTAGCAGGCGAACAGGATGACATTTACGATGACGTCGGGCCCCCAACAAGCAGAGGGGATACCTTCAGGTGAGCAACTAGGAAACTACACTACTGGCAATAATTCTGGACACCCTTTAAATTAAGTTTCAAATTTGAATATTTCATTCAACTCTCATTCAGGAGCATTTTTATTTTCTCTAGCCCCATGAGTACAATGCACCTAGGGATAGAGAAGGTATTGTAATGCACCCAAAACTCGATACCGAGATTTCACCGGAAATACATGTTTTGGGTCCCCCTAAAACCAAAAAAAGCATTTTTACTTTATCTATACGTACTATTTACATAGTGTATAGAGAGGGTATTGTAATGCACCCAAAAAATCGATACCAAGATTTCACTGTAAATACATGATTTCAGACGCGCTGAATTCAAAAAAAGCATTTTTGCTTTCTCTATACGTACTATGTACAGTGTGTATAGAGGAAGTATTGTATTCCACCCAAAAATTCAATACCGATATTCCATCGGAAATACATGTTTTAGGACTCCCTGAACCCAAAAAAAGCATTTTCAGAAAAAGGTCCGTGTGTATGTGTGTGTCTGTGGACAGCATAGCTCAAAAATGAAAAGACCGTTAAATAGTGATCTTGGTTTTTAGGTTTGACATCTGCCAAGGATGCGACACGAAGCTTTTCAAGAAAATCCCCCCACCCCCAACTACCCTTTACATGGAACATTTTTCCAAAATTTTTATTTTCTCAAAAATGGCTCTAACGATTTTGATTAAAATATCGTATATTAAATATACTTACCTGACAAATGAAATGTACATGTTGAATTTTCTGGGAATAGCCTCTGAAGACTACTTTATTCTGGATGAAATTTACGGAATTTTACATAACTGCTAAATCATAAGAGATGGATAAAAACTTGCCACACCAAACATGTAGAGCACATTAAAACACATAATTTTTGTGTTGTATACATTTTTTTCGTGGACTTATCGTTTTTGAGATAACCCTTGTTAATGGTCTCAGCTTTGAAACACTTATACTTTTCTCATACAGGATTTGTCAACTCCTGTCCATACAAACAAAGGAACTTCAGTCACATAGCAACCAGCTTTTGACTATCACTTTAACCTATGGTACTCACTTATTTCGCTTCTATTTACAAGGAAGCAAGTAACAATACTATTTCTGCTAAATCTTTCTCGATTAGCATGAAGTAAATAGAAGCATAATATTTTTTGCAGGGATGTAGAGAAAGTCATGTGAATGGAGCACATCAGAGTTTTAGAAAAATGTGTGTGTGTGTGTTTGTGTGTGTGTCTGTGGGCAGCATAGCTCAAAAACGAACAGAGCGTTAAATACCAAACTTGGTATTCAAGTTTGGTATTTTCCAAGGATGCGACACGAAGATTTTCAAGAAAATCCCCCCACCCTTAACTACCCTTTACATTGAAAATTTTCTTTTTCTTAAAAATGACAAACGATTTTGATTAAAATACCACATATTAAAGCCATTTCTATCAAAAAATGAAATGTGCATCTTGAATTTTCTGGGAATAGCTTCTAAAGAACTGTTTATTCTGGATGAATTTTGCTTAATTTGGCATGACTAGTAAACCGTAAGAGATAGGCAAAACCTTACTATACAAAAAATGTAAATCTTGTTACAATACAAAAGATATGTCCTATAAATTTTTTTCCGTGGAGCTTACCGTTTTCGAGGTATTCCTTGTTATTAGTTTCAATTGTGAAGTACTTACACTTTTCTCAGACGGAAGTGTCCGTTTTCTTTTGTTCTACTGCTGGCCAAGCAAAGAAGCGATTTGCAATGGCAATTGCATAAGGACAGCTTTTAAAACATTTGACTATCACTTTAGCCTAGTGTATTCCCTTAGTTCCAGTCTACTTATAAGGAACAAAGTAACAAAATTCTGGTAATGTGTATTAGCATTGTGTTGAAAAAAGTAAGAACTTCTTTCGTAAGAATTTTGTAAAGTAGCTAGAGAAAGTCGTGTGAGTGTAACACATCAGATTTTTATCATAAGTAAATACCAAGAGTGTTTTCATCTTGTCGACAATTCACGTCCCAAGAGATAAAACACGAGTTGTATTTGATAAGACAATTCAACGAAATAGACTATTAATAATTCATAATGTATAGGAAGGGAGATTTTATCATTGTAATACTTACATTATCTCTCAAATGGTAGATGACGCATTCGACCATGTTTATTTACCGATTTTTACTTTCTCTATACGTACTATGTACATAGTATATACAGAAGGTATTTCACTCCACCCAAAAATTCTATACCGAGATTTCACCGGAAATATATGTTTTAGTGTCCCCGGTATCCAAAAATATTATTTTCAGAAAAGGTCCGTGTGTGTCGTGTGTCTGTGAACACGATACTCAAAAGCGAAAAGTCCGTAAAATACCAAACTTGGTATTTTAGTTTAGTATCTTCCAGGGATGCGACACGAAGATTTCGAGAAAAATCCCCCTCCTCCAAATTACCCTTCACATGGAAGTTTTTACGAATATTTTGAAATTTTCAACAATGGCTCTAACGGTTTTGATTAAATTATCATATATTAAAGATATTTACCTGACAAATAAAATGTATATCTTGAATTTTCTGGGAATAGCCTCTGAAGACTACTTTATTCTGGATCAATTTTACGGATCATTGCACAACTGCTAAATCGTAAGAGATAGACAAAAACTTATCACACAAAAAATGTAGAGCACATTAAATCACACAATTTATGTTATATACATTTTTTTTCGTGAAGTTAATAGTTTTTTAGTTATTCCTTGTTTTTGATTTCACCTTTAAAAAACTTGTACTTTTCTCCTGCCCATACAAACAAAGGAACTTGAGTCACATAGCAACCAGCTTTTGACTTCACTTTAACCTATGGCACTCCCTTATTTCAATTCTACTTACAAGGAAGCAAGTAATAAGACTATTTCTGCTAATTTTTTTCGAGCCTTTAAAAGCCGGTCACTATGTATTGAAAGTCCATTTATCTCTGCTTGTTAGGATTAAACAAAAGAGAGACGATAAGAAAGACAGGTCCGTTTGAGAAAAGTTTAGGTAGCTTAAAATTTAAATCACGGAATATTTCCGAAACGCCAACTCAAAAAAAAAAAAAAAAAAAAAAAAAAAAACTGATGTGTTCCATTCACATGACCTTTTCTACATCTCTGCAACAAATTATTGTTATAAAGCTCAAGCTTCATGCTAACTGAGAAAAAAAAAAACTAACAGAAATAGTCTTATTACTTGCTTCCTTGTAAGTAGAAGCGAAATAAGGGATTACCATAGGTTAAAGTGATAGTCAAAAGTTGGTTGCTATGTGACTAAAGTTCCTTTGTTTGTATGGACAGGAGTTGACAAATTCCCGTTTGAGAAAAGTATGTTTCTTAAAGCTGAAACCAATAACAAGGAATATCTGAAAAACTACCCAGTGTACGAAAAAAATGTATATAACGTAAATCGTATGTTTTAACGTGACCTACCTTTTCTTTTCAGTAAGTTTTTGTCTATCTTTTACAGTTTGCCAGTTATCCAAAATTTCGTAAAATCCATCCAGAATAAAGTAGTCTTCAGAGGCTATTCTCAGAAAATTCAAGATATACATTTTATTTGTCAGCTAAATATCTTTAATACACGATATTTTAATCAAAATCGTTAGAGCCATCCTTGGAAGATACAAAACTTAAATGTCAAGTTTGGTATATAACGGACCTTCCGTTTTTTTTTTTTCGTTTTTGAGTTATGCTGCCCACAGACGCACGCACACACGGACAATTTTTCTAAAAATCCTGTTTTTGGATTGAGGGGGACACAAAACATGTATTTTCGGTGAAATCTCTTAATCGGATTTTTGGGTGCAATACAATGCTTTCTCTATTCACTTTGTACAAGTACATACGGGACTAGAGAAAGTAAGAATGTAGATCTCTTTAAACACAGAATTTGTGTTTTTATTTAAAGAAATAATGATTCTGGGGACATTCCCTGTTATTGGTTTCAATTTTAAAATACTTAAAGCTTTTCGTAAACGAGAAGGCATCTTTCCTTTGATCTCTCTTTTGTTTTATTCCTAGTCATGGAGAGAGATCCTAAATTCATTGTCAAGCGCAAAGTGACAGATTTTAAAATATTAGACCTCAGCCAATTCCATACGTCGTTCTTCTTACAAGGAAACAACTCATGGTACCAATTCTGCTAACGTTTATCTTGAAGTAGATAAAAATGTTGTGTAGGAATTGTCAGGTAGAGAAAGTTATGTGAGAGCATCAGATGTTTTCCTTGTGGCCTAGAGATGATAATGCTATCGCTGGTTTTTTTTTAATCTCTGCGAGAGATATGTGTGTACATAATAGATTCCTTACAAAATGTGAATATCGTGTCGATTTGTTCACATTTCAGTTGGTGAGGCACAAATTATTTAAAAATCTGATGTGTTCCATTCGCAAGAATTTCTCTACATCTCTGCAACAAATTATTGTTAAAAAAACTTATGCTTCTATTTACTTCATGCTAATTGAGAAAAATTAGCAGAAATAGTCTTATTACTTGCTTCCTTGTAAGTAGAAGCGAAATAAGGGAGTACCATAGGTTAAAGTGAAAGCCAAAAGCTGGTTGCTCTGTGACTGAAATTCCTGTAGGAGAAGCGTATAAGTTTTTCAAAGCTGAAACCAAAAGCAAGGAATATCTTAAAAACAATGAACTCCAGAAAAAATGTATACGACATAAGCTGTGTGTTTTATTGTGATCTACGTTTTTTGTGTGGTAAGTTTTTGTGTATCTCTTACGGTTTACCAGTTATGCAAAATTCAATAAAATTCATCCTGAATAAAGAGGTCTTCAGAGGCTATTCCCAGAAAACTCAAGATATACATTTGATTTGTCACGTAAATATCTTAAATATAAGATATTTTAATCAAAATCGTTTGAACCTTTTTTAAGAGAAATAAAAATGTTTCCATCTAAAGGGTTTTTAGGGGTGGGGGGGTTTTGTTGAAAATCTTCCTCTCATGCTTGGAAGATACCAAAGTTAAATACCGTATTTTCGTTTTTGAGCTTTGCTGCCCACAGACACACACGGACCTTTTTCTGAAAATCCTTTTTTTGGATTCAGGGGCACCCAAAAATGTATTTTCAGTGAAATCTCGGCATCGAATTTTTGGGTGCAGTACAATACCTTCTCTGTACAAGTAAATACGGGACTAGAGAAAGTAAAAATGTACATCTCTTTAAACTCAGAATTTGTCTTAGAGAAGTGTTTTTATATCGAGAGTTAGCGATTCTCGAGATATTCCCGTTATACGAAGTTTCAATTTTAAAATACTTAAACTTTTCTCAAACGTGAAGGCATTTTTCCTTTAATCTCTCTTTTGTTTTATTCCTAATCAAGAAAAAAAAGCTAAATTCATTGTTAAAGGCAAGACTTCATCCTGGTGAATTGCCTTATTTTCCTCCTACTTACAAGGAAGTAACTAAGACCAATTCTGATAACGTAGATAAGAGATTAATCTGTTGCAGTAATGGTTTGTTTGTGGGACAGATAGAGAAAGTCATGTGAATGCATCAGATGTTTTCCTTTTGGCCTACAGATGATAATTGCGTTATCGCTGTCGCCTGTTCTTTTTTACTTTTTCTACACGTACTATGTACATTGTGTATAGAGAAGGTATTGTATTGCACCCAAAAATTCAATACCGAGATTTCACCAGAAATATATGTTTTAGCGTCCCCTGTATCCAAAAAAAAAAAGCATTTTCAGAAAAAGGTCCGTGTGTGTGTCTGTGAACACGATAACTTAAAAAACCAAACTTAGTATTCAAGTGTTGTATCTTCTAAGAATGCGACACGAAGACTGAGCAAAACATCCCCCCACCCCAAACTACTCTTTACATGGAAAAACTTTCGAAAATGTTGATTTTTCTCAAAAATGGCTATATCGATTTTTATTAAAATACCCTACAGTAAAAATGTATATCTTGAGTTTTCTGGGAATAGCCTCTTTATTCTGAATGAATTTTGAATTTTGCGTAACTGATAAACCCTAAGAGTTAGGCAAAATAATGTAGATCACGTTAAAACTCACAACTTCTACCATATACGTTTTTTTCGTGGAGTTGATTATTTCTGAGTCAATCCTTGTTTGTTTCAGATTTAAAATACTCACAGGGAAGCTGTAAACTCCTAGCCCTACATAGAAAGTAATTTCAGTGCCATAGCAACCACAGTTTAAAACATTTGACTGTCGGTTTATTCCCTTCTACTTATAAGGAAGCATTTCTGCTAATGTTTATCTCGATTAGCGAGAAGTAGATAGAAGAATAAATTGTTTTACGAAATGCAGAGAAAGTCATGTGAATGAAGCACATCGGATTTTTTTTCTTAACGTTCAATAAAATATTGAAAAGCAATTTTGATTTATTGTTTTTTTACAGTGTTTTGAAGTATTTAAAAATCTGGTGTTACAATCACACGACTTTCTCTACATCTCTGTTACAAATTAGTGTTAAAAAGCTTATTCTTCTATCAACTTTATGATAATCGAGATAAAGATAAACAGAAATTGTCATAATTACTTGCTTCCTTGTAAGTATAAGGTAAATAAGGGAATATACGAGGTTAAACCGATAGTCAAATCTTTTAAAAGTCGCTTGCCATGTAATTGAAATCCGTTTCTATGCAGGACCAGGACTTTTCAATTTCGGGTGAAAAAGTTTAGTTATTTTAGATTCGATACAAATAACAAGGAATACCTCAGAAATGGTTAATTCCACGAAAGAATGTATGACACATGCTGTGTGTTTTAACGTGATCTACAATTTTTGTATAGAAAGTTTTTGTCTATTTATTACGGTTTATCAGTTCGGGAAAATTCATTCAGAATAAAGTGGTATTTAGAGGCTATTCCCAGAAAATTCAAGATATACACTTTATTTGCCATATAAATATATTTCATATACGGTATTTTAATCAAAATCATTAGTCATTTTTAAGAAAATCAGAAATCGATATTTTTTTCTATGTAAAGCATAGTTTGGGGTGGGGGGATTTTTCTCAAAATCTTTGTGTCGCATCCCTAGAAGATACTAAACTTGAATACCAAGTTTGGTATTTTACAGAATTTTTGTTTTTGTGTTATCTTGTTCACAGTCACACGGACACACACCGACCTTTTTCTGAAAATCCTTTTTTTTTAATACAAGGGACCCTAAAACTTCTATTTCCGGTGAAATTTCGGTATCGCACTTTTGGTTTAATGCAATACCTTCTGTATACACTATATACATAGTATGTACGTGTAGAGAAAGTAAAAAATCAGATGTGCTCGATTCACATGACTTTCTCTACATCTCTGCAACAACTTATTGTTAAAAAACTTATGCTTCATTCTACTTCATGCTAAATGAGAAAAATTAGCAGAAATAGTCTAATTACTTGCCTCCTTGTAAGTAGAAGCGAAATAAGGGAGTACTATAGGTTAAAGTGACAGTCAAAAGCTGGTTGCTATGTGACTGATGTTCCTTTGTTTGTGTGGACAAGAGCTGACAAATTCCTGTATGAGAAAAGTATAAGTTCTTCAAAGCTGAAACGTAAAACAAGGAATATGTTCAAAACATTCAACTCCTCGAAAAAAAATGTATATAACATAAATTGTGTGTTTTAATGTGCTCTACATTTTTTGTGTGGTAAGTTTTTGTCCATCTCTTAACGGTTTATCAGTTACGCAAAATTCGGGAAAATTCATTCGAAATAAAGTGGTATTCAGGGGCTATTCCCAGAAAATTCAAGATATACACTTTATTTGCCATATAAATATATTTCATACGGTGTTTTAATCAAAATCAATAGAGCCATTTTTAAGAAAATCAAAATTCGAAATTTTTTCTATGTAAAGGGTAGTTTGGGGTGGGCGATTTTTCTCAAAATCTTCGTGTTGCATCCCTGGAAAATGCTAAACTTAAATACCAAGTTTGGTATTTTACCGACTTATCGTTTTTGTGTTATCGTGTTCACTGACACACGGAACTTTTTCCGAAAATGCTTTTTTACTTTCCCTACACGCACTATGTACATAGTGTACAGAGAAGCTACTGCACTCCACCAAAAAATTCGATACCGAGATTTCACCGGAAATATGTGTTTTAGGGTCCCCTGTATCCAAAAATAATATTTTCAGAAAAAAGGTCCTGTGTGTGTGTGTGTGTGTGTGTGTGTGTGTGTGTGTGTCCGTGTGTTTGTGAACACGATAATTCAAAAAGGGTAAAATACCAAACTTGGTATTTAGGTTTAGCATCTTCCAGGGATGCGAGACGAAAATTTTGAGAAAAATCCCCCGCCCCAAACTACCCTTTACATGGAACTTTTTTCAAAAATTTTGATTTTCTAAAAAATGGCTCTAACGATTTTGATTAAAATATCGTATATTAAAGATATTTACCTGACAAATAAAATGTATATTTTGAATTTTTTGGGAATAGCCTCTGAAGACTACTTTATTCTGGGTCAATTTTAGGGAATTTTGCATAACTGCTAAGCCGTAAGAGATGGACAAAAACTTACCACACAACAAATGTAAAGCACTTTAAAACACACAGTTTATGTTATATGCACTTTTTTTCGTGGAGTTGATTGTTTTTGAGATATTCCTTGTTTTTAGTTTCAGCTATAAAAAACACACTTTTCTCATACAGGACTTTGTGAACTCCTGTCCATACAAACAAAGGAACTTCAGTCATATAGCAACCAGCTTTTGACCATCACTTTAACCTTATTTCGCTTCTACTTACAAGGAAGCAAGTAATAAGACTATTCCTGCTAATTTTTTCTCGATTAGCAGGAAGTAAATAGAAGCATAAGCTTTTTAACAATAATATATTGCAGAGTTGTAGTGAAAGTCGTGTGAATGGAACACATCAGATTTTTTAGCTAAAGGGATCCCTAAAACATATATTTCTGGTGAAATCTCGGTATTGAATTTTTGGGAGGAGTGCAATACTTTCTCTATACACTATGTACTAACCACGAACTGAAAGTTACGTATCAGATCTCGTATTCCCAATATGCATTCTCGACCTGATAAGTATAACTTACAAATGTTAATACGCAATAAATTGGAGTAAGGTGTATTTGACAGATGCATCGACAGTTAACTAACGCAAATGTGTGTTTGTGGCAGGCCTGTCAAGGACTCCGAGGCGGACGGATACGAGTACTGCAGAGGCGCTGCAGAAGACCTCTGCTATGACGACTGCGAAGGCGAGGGCTACCAGTGTATAGGAGAAGACCGCTCAGAAGACACAGAGTCCAATATCTACGACGATGTGAGTGCACTACGAGCGCAGGCGGCGGAGAGACTGGGGACGGCGGACGACGCCACCTCCATCAGCAACTGCTACGAGTCTATTTACTCCGGGGAAGCTCCACCTCCACAGCCGCTCGACTCGGTGATGAAGCGTCCCGGGGAATCCTCTTCAGCCTCCAGCAGTGTCGGCAGTGGCAATCAAAGTTACTGTGATCAGAGCAACAGTCTGTATGGAGTCGGAGGTTCTGCGTCGGTGTCGCAAGCCTCGACAGGTGCGTAATCTATCTCGCAGTTTCCTTCCTGAGCCCTTCCTATTGGCTCGAGATTTCGTCGAGGTTAGGTGTATGTAAATGAACTGGGTAAAAGTTTGATGTGTTCCATTCTTTGATGCCTCCCCCCATACACACACATTAGGTATTTTTCCAAAAATATATTTTTTTGGATTCAAGTGATCTCAAAACTAGTATTTTCAGTGAATAGAAAGTAAACATGTAGTCATCCTTAAAACACACAATACCTATTCATTTTTGTGGAGTTTACTATTTCTGAGATATTCCTGATTATTATTGCTTTAAGTTTTCCATTCATACTTTTATGACATTGGTAGTAGTTTTTCGCTTTTCTTGCCCCTAATAAAAACTAATTTAAAAACCTTCACAGAGAGAGCAGGTATTAAAAGATGTGACTAGGGCTTATTACACTGTACCTAGGTACATACAAGGATAAATAAAATCTTATGTGTTCCATTCACATGACTTTCGCCACATGTCTGTAACAAATTATTGTTAAAAAGCTAATGCTTCTATTTACTTCATGCTAATCGAGAAAACATTAGCAGAAATAGTCTTATTACTTGCTTCCTTGTAAGTAGAAGCGAAATAAGGGAGTGGCATAGGTTAAGGTGACAGTCAAAAGTTGGTTGCTATGTGACTGAAGTTGACAAATTCCTGTATCAGAAAAGTATACGTTTTTTAAAGGTGAAACCAAAAACAAGACATATTTCAAAAACGATCAACTCCACGAAAAAAATGTATATAACATAAATTGTGTTTTAATGTGCTCTACATTTTTTGTGCGGCAAGTTTTTTTTCCAGCTCTTACGGTTTAACAGTTATGCAAAATTTCGTAAAATTCATCCAGAATAAAGTGGTCTTCAGAGGCTATTCCCAGAAAATTCAAGATATACCTATTATTTGTCATGTAAATATCCTAATATACGATATTTTAATCAAAATCAATATAGCTATTTTTGAGAAAATCAAAATTTTCGAAAAAAGTTCCATGTAAAGGGTAGTTGGGGATGGGGGGATTTCCTTGAAAATCTTCGTGTCGCATCCTTGGAAGATACTGAACTTAAATACCAAGTTTGGTATTTAACAGTCTTCTCGTTTCTGAGCTATGCTGTCCACGCACGCATGCACAAACACGGACCTTTTTCCAGAAATGCCTTTTTTTTTTAATTAAAGGAACCCAAAACATATATATGCGGTGAAATCTCGGTATTTAACTTTTGGGTGCATTACAATATCTTCTTTATACACTGCGTACATAGTACGTATAGAGAGAGTAAAAATGGACTTTCTGAAAATCGCTTCTGCTTACCAATGCGAAATGCACAGTCCTCCGTTCGTTGCGCATAGACAGCGACCAATGGCTGAGCCAAATCTAAAAGTGAACTAGAATTTGCAATATCGCATCTGCGAAGTATAGAATGATAATAATGGATAGTTACTTTTTACTTGCTGTACACGCAATATCATACCGCTGTACCTAATTTCTTTAACCGGGCGTGCATTTCTTATATCAAAATACAACAATAATATCATTACTTCACAGATACTTTAAACAACACTATATCAACTAATACTAAACTAAAGTTTATATTACTAATAATCTAAATAACATTTTTATCTTTAATCTCACTTTTAATTATCCTAATAAATATTCATTTTAACAATTTCAATGTTTTTTCATTATTTTTTTAATCTATACCTTTTTAAATCTTCCATAAACTTTACTAGCACTCGGCAATAAAACTAACTGGTAGCCAGCTATTTCTATAACCTAAACTAAGACCGTCGGTTCTGTACACGAACTATGTACGTAGTGTATAGAGAAGGTATTGTAATGCTCCCAAAAATTCCATACCGAGATATCACCGGAAATATATGATTTGGGTCCCCTGAATCAAAAAAAAAAATAGAAAAATGTTCGTATGTCTGTGGATAGCATAGCTCAAAAACGAAAGATCCGTTAAATACCAAACTTGGCATATAAATTCAGTATCTTGTAAAGATGGGGCACGAAGATTTTCAAGAAAAAATCCCAACCCCCAACTACCCTTTACATAGAAAAAATTATCAAAAATTTTGTTTCTCTCAAAAATGGCTCTAGAATTTTGTAAACTACGGTACATTAAAGATATTTACATGAAAAATAATATGTATATGTTGAATTTTCTGTGAATAGCTCTTGAAGACCTCTTAATTCAGATCAATTCTTCTAAAGTTTTCATAACCGATACACTGCAAGAGATAGGCAGAAAGTTGCTATAGAAAACATGTAGATCTTGTTAAAACACACAATTTATGTCATATATAGTTTGACTGTTTTCAGGAAGTTATCAACTTATCCTGGCCACACAAAGAAACTGATTTGAATCCCGTAGCAACCACAGAGGTAGCTATGAGAAAGTCACGCATTCTTTGGCTAATCGTCCGTAGACCGACTGCTACCTCTAGGTCAAACATGTATACTGCAAGTACTACTACTATTGAGAGAATGCCCACCATTACATCATTTTAAGACAGACCAAAAGAGGAAAGCGTTTATGATCTGTTTTGTTCCTTTACAAGGAACTTTCACTTGCTATGAATAGTGTTCCCTCACGTCAGAAATAAAGTTAACAGTAAGGTGAAATTCTATTGTTTTCTGTCACGTATGCAGTGAATCACATTGACGCACGAGGCATGATAATTATGATTAGCCATTTTGAAAAATGAAATTGAGTGTTATTTATGGACGCTCTCTAACTTCAGTGGGGAGGGGCACGGAAAACCCTATCTTGACAATGCTAAAAATCTGATGTGTTCCATTCCCTAGCTGTTCCGCAAATAAACCTTTAATTCAAAACATTACTCTGTTATCTACATCATGCTAATCAAGATAAACATAAGGGAAATAAGAAAATTACAGGCTAAAGCGATAATCTCGTCGTTTAAAAGCCGATCGCTATGTTAATTGAAATTCCGTTCTCTCTGCTTGCCAGGAGTAAGTAAACGAGAAACGAGAAGAAATATATCTTGCCGTTTGAGACGCCTAAAATTGAAACCAATAGTACAAAAAGGGTTACGCTACAAAAAAAAACAAAAAAAAACAAAAAAAAAAAAAATCTCGATGTGTTCCATTCACATGAATTTCTCCACATCTCTACACTAAATTATTGTTAAAAAACTTATTCTTCTGTTTACTTAAAGCTAATGGAGACAAAATTAACAGAAATTGTCTTATTACTTGCTTCATTATAAGTAGAAGGGAAATAAGGGAGTACACCGACAGTCAAATGTTTTAAAATGTGGTTGGTATGTGTTTGAAGTCCCTTTGTTTGTATGGACAGGAATTGATAGATGCCCATTTGAGAAAAGCATAAGTGTTTTAAAGCTGAAACTAATAACAAGGAATGTCTCAAAATATGTCAACTCTACGAAAAAGAATGTGTATAACATAAATTGTGTGTTTTAACGAGATGTACATTTCTTGTTAAGTAAGTTTTTGCCTATCTCTTACGGCTTACCAGTTATGCAAAATTCATCCAGAATAAATACGCCTTCCGAGAAAATTGAAGACATACATGTTATTTGTCATGTAAATGTTTGAAATATAAGGGACTTTAATAAAAAATCGTTAGAGCCATTTTTGAGAAAATCAAAATGGGGTTGGGGGGATTTTCTTGAAAATCTTCGTGTCTATCCTTGGAAGATACCGTACTTGAATACCAGGTATGTTATTTAACAGTATTTTTGTTTTTGAGCTATGCTGCTTTTTTGGGATTCTGTGCTGAAAACATGTATTTCCGGTGAAATCTCGCTATTGAATTTTTGGGGGCAATACAATACCTTCTCTATACACTATGTACATAGTACGTGTAGAGAAAGTAAAAATGTATATAACATAAATTGTGTGTTTTAATAAGATCTACATTTTTGTGTACAAGTGTTTGTATACCTATTACGGTTTGTCAGTTATATAAAAGTCATCCAGAATGAAGAGGTCTTCAGAGGCTATTCCCAGAAAATTCAAGATATACATTTTGTCATATAAATAAATATCTAAAAAGTATTTGCATCAAAATTAGCATAGCCATTTTTGAGAAAATCAAAATTTCAGAAAATCTTTCCTAGTTTGGGTTGTGGGGGGGGGGATTGCCCTTGAAAATCTTCGTGCCGCATCCTTGGAAGATGCATAACTTAAATGTTTTTTTTCCATTCAGGATCCTTAAAACATGTATTTGCAGTGTAATCTCGGTATCAAATTTTTGGGTGGTATGCAACACCTTCTCTATCTACTATGTACATGGTAGAGAAGTAAAAAGGGAGAAAATCTGTATGTAGGGTAATCTCAAAAGCCTTTTACTCAATTTTGATAATTCTTAAATGTTTAAAATCCCGACTTTTTGTGACGGATAGGTGTAGACCAAAAATAATTAGCAAGATATTAAAATACTAATTAAGCCTATGTCCTAGAATACTAACTTATTGGTGCTATAAAAGAACATACTTGTGAACAAGATTTTGACTTTTCGTTTTGAGATGTCGTTGAGTTGAAAACAGTCTTCACTCAACAGAAAATAAATGTAAAAAAAATCTGGTGTGTTCCATTCACATGACTTGTTAATAAGCTTATTCTTCTATCTACTTCATGCTAATTGAGATAAACATTATCAGAAACGGTCTTATTGCTTAGTTCCTTATAAGTAGAAGGGAAATAAGGGAATACATTAGGACAAACCGACAGTCAAATGTTTTAAAATGTGGTTGCTATGGGATTGAAATCCGTTTCTTTGCGTGGCCAAGAGTTGACAAATTCCTGTATGAGAAAAGTTTAAGTATTTCAATACTGAAACCAATAACAAGGAATATCTCTAAAACGGTCAACTCTACCATAAAAATTTATATGGCTAAAATTGTGTGTTTTAACGAGATCTACATTTTTGGTGTAGTAAATTTTTGTCTATCTGTTGCGGTTTACCAGTTATGCAGAATTTAGGAAAATTCAACCAAAAGAAACAGGTCTTTAGAAGCTATTCCCAGAAAATTGAAGATATGCATTTTATTTTTATGTAAATAGCTTTAGTATACTATATTTTAATCAGAAACGGTTAGTCATTTTTGAGAAAATAAAAATTTTTCTAAAAATGTAAAGGGTAGTTGGGATAGGGGCATTTTCTTGAAAATCTTGATGTCGTATCCTTGGAAGATACCAAATTTAAAAACCACGGATCTCTTTTAAATTTTTTTTATTCGAGGGGTCCCAAAACATGTATTTCCGGTGAAATCTCGGTATCGAATATTTGAGTGCAATACAATACCTTCTCTGTACACCATGTATACCGTACGTGTATAGAAAGTAAAAAGAATCAAATTTTGTTTAGAGCCAACCTTGTAAAGTTACCTTTCGTTTCAGCAAATCTTTGTTTTGAAAAGGTAGAATCAGATTGAAGATCATATGCCGTAGTTGATATTCTGTGTTAAAGAATAAATGACTATCACCGATTGGTCTAATTATGCTTAACTGTGAAGCCCGGGACTTAAAAGTACTTACGAAATTGTAAGTCGGTATTGGAAGGTATTTGGGTGCGCTGTTGCGGTTAACCGGTAGCTCAGTTGATTAGAGCACCTTCCACCTAAAGCTACCATGGCATATGTTAATCAAAAGGCTTACTTTGTGGTATTACAGTGTCGGCCGACGACCTGCTGACGTATCAGCTGACGTCTCTAGGACAAGCTCGCAGTGAGACGAGCGACGAGTGGGTCGACTTGGACATGAGTGGCTCTGAGGATGAGGATCATCTGCGAGCAGCAGGGAGCGCTAAACACCTGTAAGTAGCAGCCAAGTAAAACATCTCATCACGACTTTCTCTATATCTCTGCAACAAATTATTGTTAAAAATGTCATTCTTCTATTTACTTCGTGCTAAGTACCAGAAATAGTAAATTATATCTTTTAATGAGATCAATATTTTTTGTGTAGTAAGTTTTTGTATATATCTTACTGTTTGCCAGTTATCGTTAGAGCCATTTTTGAGAAAAATCAACATTTTCGAAAAATGTTACATGTAAAGCGTAGTTTGGCGTGGGGGGGGGGTTCTTGAAAATCTTCATGTCGCATCCTTGGAAGATACTAAACTTAAATACTAAGTTTGGTGTTTGACCGACTTTTCGTTATTGAGTTATGCTGCCCACAGACACACATACACGCGGACGCCCACGCCCACGTTTCTAAAAATGCTTCTTTTAGAATCAGTGGGTCTCGAAAGGAGTATTTCCGGTGAAATCTCGGTATGGAATTTTTGGGTGCAATACAATACCTTCTCTATACACGTGTAGAGAAAGTAAAAACTCTGATAGGTTCCATTAACATGACTTTCTCTACAAATCTGTAACAAATTATAGTTAAAAACGTTATTCTTCTATCTAATTCATGATTATCGATTTAAACATTAACAAAAATGTTTTCTTTTAAGCATAAGGGAAGTAAGGGAGTACACTAGGCTAAAACGATAGTAAAATCTTTTAAAACTGGTTGCCTTGTCCATGAAATCCGTTTCTATGCAGTTGACAAGTTCCTGTATGAGAAAAGTATACGTTTTTCATAGCAGAAACCAAAAATAAGGAATGTCACAAAAACGACGAACTCCACGAAAAAAATGTATATAATATAAATTGTGTGTTTTAATGTGCTCTACACTTTTTATGTAGTAAGTTTTTGTCCATCTGTTACGGTTTAGCAGTTATTCAAAATTTAGTAAAATTCATTCAGAATAAACTACTCTTCAGAGGCTATTCCCAGAAAATTCAAGATATAAATTTTATTAGTCAGGTAAATATATTTAATATACGAAATTTTAATCAAAATCGTTAGAGCCATTTTTGAGAAAATCAAAATGTTCGAAAAAAGTTCCATGTAAAGGATAGTTTGGGGTGGGGGAATTTTTCTTAAAATCTTCGTGTCGCATCCCTGGAAGATACTAAACTTAAATACCAAGTTTGGTATTTTACGGACTTTTCGTTTTTGAGTTATCGTGTTCACAGACACACACACACACACACACACACACACACGGACCTTTTTGTGAAAATGCTTTTTTTGGATATTGGGGACCCTAAAACATATATTTCCGGTGAAATCTGGGTATCGAATTTTTGGTGGAGTGCAATACTTTCTCTATACACTATGTACATAGTGCGTATGGAGAAAGTAAAAAGTATACGATATAAATTCTGTGTATTAACGAGATCTACATTTTTTGTGTGGTAAGTTTTTGTCTATCTCTTACGGTTTCCCAGTTATGTAAAACTCATCAGAATGAAGAGGTCTTCA
Organism: Hymenopus coronatus; assembly: GCA_030762935.1. Taxonomy (NCBI): domain Eukaryota; kingdom Metazoa; phylum Arthropoda; class Insecta; order Mantodea; family Hymenopodidae; genus Hymenopus; species Hymenopus coronatus. Next base: position 8,274,176 of record CM060898.1, read on the forward strand.
GAGGATATTCCCAGAAAATGCAAGGTACACATTTTATTTGTCGTGTAAATATCTTTAATATACGATATTTTATATAAAATTATTACAGCCATTTTTGAGAATATCAGACTTTTCTAAATGTTTTCTATGCAAAGAGTAGTTTGAGATGGGATATGTTCCTCAAAACATTTGTGTCGCATTCTTGGAAGATGCTAAACTTGTACACCAAGTTTGATATGCAAGTTCAGCTAACATCTTTCAAGGAAATAAACGAAAATTTTCAGGAAAATCCGCCCCACCCCTAACTACCCTTTATGTGGAAAAATTTTCGAAAAAATCTGATGTGTTCCATTCACATGACTTTCACTATATCTGTGCAATAAATTATTTTTTAAAATCTTATGCTTCTATTTACTTTCTGCTAATCGAGAAAAAATTAGCAGAAATAGTCTTATTTCTTGCTTCCTTGTAAGTAGAAGTGAAATAAGGGAGTACCATAGGCTAAAGTGATAGCCAAAAAGCTGGTTGCTATGTGACTGAAGTTTCTTTGTTAGTATGGACACGACTTCACAAAGTCCTGTATGAGAAAAATATAAGTTTTTATAGCTTAAACCAAAAACAAGGAATATCTCAAAAACAATCAACTGCAGGAAAAAATTGTATACACCTTAAATTGTGTGTTTTAATGTGCTCCACATTTTTGTGTGGTAAATTTCTGTCTCTCTCTTACGGTTTAGCACTTACGCAAAATTCCGAAAAATTCACTCTGAATAAAGTAGTCTTCAGAGGCTATTCCTGGAAAATTCAAGATATACATTTTATTTGTCAGGTAAGTATTTTTAATATACGATATTTTAATCAAAATCGTTAGAGCCATTTTTCAGAAAATCAGAATTTTCGAAAAAAGTTCCATGTAAAGGGCAGTTTGGAGAGGGGGATTTTTCTCAAAATCTTCGTGTCGCATCCCCGGAAGATACTAAACTTAAATACCAAGTTTGGTATTCTACCGAATTTTCGTTTTTGAGTTATGTTCACAGATACACGGACAATAACACACGGACCTTTTTTCTGAAAATACTTTTTTTGGATACAGGGGACCCTAAAACATATATTTCCGGTGAAATCTGGGGATCGAATTTTTTGGTGGAGTGCAATACATTCTCTATACACTATGTACATAGTTCGTATAGAGAAAGTAAAAATTGGCTTTCTTAAAAATGTCTCTAACGATTTTGTTTGAAGTACCGTGTATTAGAGATGTTTACATGAGAAATAAAATAGAATGTTGAATATTCTGAGAACAGCCGCTGCAGACCTCTTCATTCTGATGAGTTTTGCATAACTGGGAAACCGTAACACATAGACAAAAACTTACCACACTATTAAACCATGTACATTTTGCGTAGAGTTAACCATTTTGGAGATGTTCCGGATTATTGGTTTCAATTTTAAAACTTTACTCAAACGGGACGTCGTCATTCGCTTCATCTCTTTTGATTTTCTACTCCTGCCCATGAAAGTGAACCGAATTCCAATGGTATATCATAGCGACCAGCTTTTAAAAGATTTGACTTCGCTTTAGACTTATGTATGTCACTTTCACTTACAAGGAAGCAAACAATAACCCCATTTCTATTAATGTTTATCTTGCTTAGCATAATGTAGAAAAACTTTTATAAGAATGGTTTGTTTGTAGAAAAGATAGAGAAAGCCATGTGAATGTAAGACGGGACTTTTTTAAATTGGGGAGCTTCAGAACTTATCTTACTTGTTTTATACCTTGGAAATCACATAAGCGAACGTGTAGAGTGTTTTTAAGTCCATCACATTAATCCTGTCAGAAGATGGAAAGTTAGGCAACCGGCATTTAACATGTTTACGTCACTAGATTACATTTGTTACTTCATTAACTGAGTCAAGGCCATCACGAATTCTTGACTTGAATCTTCATGCTTTCTATTCTACACATGTAGGTGCAAGATGTCCTTTTAAACCCCGAAAGGGCAGGTTATTTTGAGAGTTTGTGAGTAAAAATTTGTTTAGCGATTCTGTGTTTACTTTCTCTACACGTACATAGTGTATACAGAAGGTATAGCATTCCACCTAAACATTCGGTACCGAAATTTCACCGCACATAGAGTCCCCTGTATCCAAAAAAAGTATTTTCAGAAAAAGTTCCGCCCGCGCTCGTGTGGGTGTCCGTGAACACGATAACTCAAAAATAAAAAGTCTGTAAAATACCAAACTTGATATTTAAGTTTAGTATTTTCCAGGGATGCGACACGAAGATTTTCAGAAAAATTCCCCCATCCCAAACTACCCTTTACATGGAAAAAGTTTCGTAAGTTGTGATTTTCTTAAAAATGACTCTAATGATTTTCATTAAATTGCTGTAAGTATATTGAAGATATTTAAATCACAAATAAAATGTATATCTTGAATTTTCTGGGAATACCTCTAAAGACCTCTGTATTCGGAATGAATTTTGCGTAACTGCTAAACTGTAAGTGATAGACAGAAACACGTAGAGCATGTTAAAACACTATTTATGTCATATACGTTTTTTTCTCGTGGAATTCACCATTTCTAAGAAATTCCTTTCAGATTTAAAATAGTGAAAATGTTACTCACACGGAAAGTTGCAAACTCTGCATAGAAACGGATTTCAACCACAAGGCAACGAGCTTTTAAAAGATATTACCATTCATAATTTCTGCACTATCGTCACAGAGTAGGGTTTCAGTTTTAAATGTGCAGTAGCTATAGGAACAGAAACACTCACCTGCTGAGAGACTTCTTAGATGAGCATTTGAATGCAACATCAATTTCTGTTAGAACATCTCGCTTTCGCGTCTTTGGTTTAGATTTCCTGCTGCTCTAAATTTATTGAGCAAACATCTCAAAATGTCTCAACCCGGAACTGGATAGCCCGGAAATTGCTGCTGAAATTATCAACAGCGCCCTCTACATCATTCAATTTAAACGTATAGGATCGTAAAATTATAAGGTAACCCCTGTCGCGACCTCTCTGCACTGCGCAAGAGATCCGAGAATCGCCTGCAAAGGCGCACTAAAATACGTATCCTAAGATAAATTACAGGAAATGCTGACATTCAGGCAGCACTGGTCTAAGCTTAGCAGCAGGAATCCTTGTGATGTTATCACTAAGTTTCTGCTGCTCTTTAACTTGTTATACTGTCTGTTTGGGAGCAGCACTGGTCTAAGCTTAGCAGCAGGAATCCTTGTGATGTTATCACTAAGTATCTGCGCTCTTTAACTTGTTATACTGTCTGTTTGGGAGCAGCACTGGTCTAAGCTTAGCAGCAGGAATCCTTGTGATGTTATCACTAAGTTTCTGCTCTTTAACTTGTTACACTGCCTGTTTGGGAGCAGATGCTCAGCATTTAATTAAGGTAAGGACTCCAGAGTGACTCTCGGATCTCTCGCACAGTGGAAAAAGGCCGCGACAGGGGTTACCCTATAATTTAATGATCCTATATGTATCGTACATACAAACTGTAGACTAACAAGAGAATAACATTCCTAAAGAAATCGCACACAACACACGTATTGTCGACGTTCCCTTGAAGCTGCGCCGCTTCTGCGCAGTGACATAAAACGGAGTTCACTGCCGTTTCGACCAATACACATAAAAGGTAGTTGTGCCCTTAATATAAAATGAAGGCACGGGATACTCCTTGTTTATCTTGAGGTAACGCAACTGTGAAATTCCTAATTCCAACAGTTTTCAACCAATCAGCCTGAAATTCTGAACATGCATTTCTGTTGTACAGTAGCTACATGCTTTAAAATTTGATTTATATATCATAAGTAGGTTTTGAGTTATTAATTTTTAAATTAAAAATCTGGCGCTAAATTCAAATCACTCCACACGATGAAAATGATGAAAAATTTAATTTCTTTTATTTTTCAAAATATGCATTTAAGTATCAGAAACAGAACTATCATGTTAATTTATTGTACCACAATTAGTTCAAGAGGTAAAAATATTAAAGCAAGAAGCAGACATAAAATGCAAGACATTTTATAACACAATTGCATTTAAAAATCAACATCTACAACAATATTAGGAATTTTAAAAAATCATATGATAGAAACCCTTTTTTGCTGTTTAAGAACATATTCTAAAAATTTAAGAGAGCTTGAATAAAACCTGCATCGTGTGGAACATTTTGAATGGAAAAAATGTTGAAAAAACTGGAAAGGAGTAAATCAAGTTTTAAAGCACAAAACATTTTCCCCTCTAAGTTGCATACCTTCAAATAGTCTGAAACCTTTGAGACACATAAGTTGGACCCTCGCTCGTCTTCCTTCCCTCCTGTGCAGCAGTTTTCTTCAATTTTACTTTAGGAGAAATAAATTATTTAATTGTCACTTTATTAATTTTTTATTTTTTTCTACTGAAATATGAAATTTTAATGTAACTATCCTTAATCTAAATTGTTAGCTATTTTTGAGAAAAACAATTTTCAAAAAGTTTCCATGTAAAGGGTAGTTTGTGATGGGGGGCGGGTCTTGAAAATCTTCCTGTCGCATCCTAGAAAGATATTAAAGATAAATACCAATTTTGGTGTTAGCGATCTCTTCGTTTTTGAGCTATCTGCCCCCCTCCCCCCCCCCACACACATACGCTTTTATAGGATTCAGGGGGTCTCAAAACATACATTTCCGGTAAAATTATGGTATCGAATTTTTGGGTGGAATACAGTACCTTCTTTATCCACTATGTACGTACAGGCTACGAAAACAAAAAAGTTTATGTATGTTCGGTCAGCATAAATTATAAATGTTAGTTTTAATCAAATAGAATGTGTAATAACAGAAGTTCACTAAGAATTTTGAATATCTGTATGTCTCAGTAAAATGAAATCTCCTTTAATTTAGGTGCCAAAGTCGACCCAGAAGTCGAAGAAGTCCAAGGTGGTCAAGGAAAGTCAGAAAGCAGTGGTCAAAATTTCCAAAGAAAGCTGAAGGTGAAAATGGAGGTAAGACATATGTTAATTACATTAGATTCTTTCTGAAAATCCTGGGGTACTCCGTTCTATTTATACATACGAGGAGCATCCAGAAAACATCGCACGAGTTGGCATAAGTAAACAATAACGAAAGTTATCAACACAAAACTTTATTTACAAAGTTACACTACCTTACTCTAGTTCTCCGCATTGCTATCAAGGTATTTATTGTCAGATGTTATACTCTTCCACCGCTAAACATCTGAGCCAAGATGTCACTGTCACTTTGAGGTCTTCATGGCTGGGAAATCTTTTCCATCCAAAAAGTCATGTACGTGTTCAAAGTGATACATCGGTTTTTCTGAATTCTTTTATCAACATTTGCTCTCAACTCCTCCATAACGATTCCACTCCGGTCTTTATCGTACACGCAGGTTCTTCCTTGATTACTCGTAAATTATGTGTCATTTCCTCCCTGAAGACTCGTTCATTGCATTATCATCATACACTTGCGTTATTTGTCTATAAAATTCGGTTGGCCGAACATTTTGTGCATTCAAAAACGAATAAGATGTTTAGCGGTGGAAGAGTATAACTTCTGTACCACGTGACAATAAATACCTTGGTAGCAATGAGGAGAAATGGAGTAAGGTAGTGTAACTTTGTAAATAAAGTTTTGTGTTGATAACTTTCGTTATTGTTTAGTTTTGCGAAAACGTCTGTCACTTGCTGGATGGCTCTCGTATATTTATATTTAATGTATCAAAGTGCAAATTTTATTCTTTATTACTTTCTCTATTTGGTACATGCTAAGTAGGTGGAGAAGATACAGCTTTCACCCAAAAATTCGATACTGAAACCTCACCGGAAATATGCGCACACACGCGCAGGTACATGTTTTATAAATGCCTATTTACTTTCTCTACACATACTATGTACGTAGTCTATAGAGAAGGCATTGCAATGCACCAAAAATTGTTATACCTAGATTTCACCGGAAATATATATTTTGAGGTCCCCTGACCCCAAAAATAGCATTTTAGAAAAAGATTGTGTGCATAGCCCAAAAACGGAATTTAAGTTGAGTATCTTCCAAGGATGCGACATTCCATTCTCATTTCTTGCCAGGAGTAAACAAGCGCGAAACGAGAAAAAAAATGTCTTCCCGTTCGAGAAAAGTTTTAGTGCCTTAAAATTGAAACTAATAATCTAGAATATCTCGAAAATGGCTAACTCTACAAAAAATGTATATAACATTGTCTGTTTTAATGAGATCTACATTTTTATTTTCTCTACACGTACTATGTACATAGTGTATAAGAAGGTATTGTATTGCACCCAAAAATTTGATACCGAGATATCACCGCAAACATATGTTTTGAGACCCCCTGAATAAAAAAAAAGCATTTTTAGAAAAATGTCGTGTGTGTGTGTGTCTGTATGTCTATGCCCAGCATAGCTCAAAAACGAAAAGACCGTTAAATGCCAAACTTGGTATTTAAGTTTGGTATCATCCAAGGATGGGATACGAAGACTTTCAAAAAAATCCCCAACCTCGAACTACCCTTTACATGGAACTTTTTTTCGAAAATTTTGATTTCCTTAAAAATGGCTCTAACGATTTTAATTAAATTATCGTATATTAAAGATATTTGCCTGGCAAATAAAATGTATATCTTGAATTTTCTGGGAATAACCTCTGAAGACTATTTTATTCTGGATGAATTTTACGGAATTTTGTATAATTGCTAAACCGTAAGAGATGCACAAAAACTTAAAAAAAAACAAAAAAAAACAAAAAAAAAAAACGTAGAGCTCGTTAAAACACACAACTTACGTTATATAATTTTTTTTCTTGGAGTTGGCCGTTTTTGAGATATTCCTTGATTTTGGTTTCAGCTTTGAAAAACATGATTTTCTCATGCAGAAATTTGTCAACTCCTGTCCATACCAACAAAGAAACTTCAGTCACATAGCAACCAGCTTTTGACTATCACTTTAACCTATGGTACTCCCTTATTTCGCTTCTATTAACAAGGAAGCAAGTAATAAGACCATTTCTGCTAATTTTTTTTCTCGATTAGATGAAGTAAATAGAATAATTTGTTGCAGAGATGTAGAGAAAGTCATGTGAATGGAACACGTCGGATTTTTTGTTTAGGTTTCTTTTTATCCCTTAGGGTTTGCAAGTTGTACAAAAGTCACCCGGAATGAAGAGGTCTTCAGAAGCTATTCCCAGAAAATTCAAGATATATATTTCGTTTCGCAGAAAAATATCTTGAACATAAGGCGTTTTAATCAAAACGGTTGGAACCATTTTTGAGAAAATAAAAATTTTCGAAACATTTTTCACGTAAAGGGCACTTTGGGGTGGGGGGATTTTCTTGAAAACCTTTGTGTCGCATCCTTGCAAGATACCAAACTTAAAAACCAAGTTGGGTATTTAATGGCCTTTTCGTTTTTGAGTTATGCTGTTGACAGACACAAAGACATACATACGGACCTTTTTCTAAAAATGCTTTTTTTTGGATTCAAGGGAACCCAAAACATGTATTTCCGGTGAAATCTGGGTATTGAATATTTGGGTGCAATACAATAGTACGTGTGGAGAAAGTAAAAATAGTTACATGACTAATGATAATAGGTATATTTTGGGAATAGTCCTCTTCGTTGTAAATGATTTCCATAACACGTAAACAATATATATATCTGATGTGTTCCAATCACATGGCTTTCTCTAGCCCTTACAAACGATTATTCACGTCATGCTAATCAAGGAAAAAATTAGCAGAAATTCTCTTATTACTTGCCTCCTTGTAAGTGATAGCCTAGTCCTTTAACAGCCGGTCGCTCTGTGAAACAATTGAAATTCTAATCTCTTTGCTCGCCAGAAGTAAACAAACGAGAAACAACAAGAAAGATGTCTTCCCTTTTTTAAAAACAAAAAAAATTAAGTGGCTAAAATTAAAACCAATAATCCGGAATATCTCGGAAACGGTTAACTCTACAAAAAAAAAAAAAAAAAAAAAAAAAAGTGTTTTAATGAGATCTACCCTTTTTTGTGTGGTAAGGTTTCTTATCCCTTACGGTTTGCCAGTCATCCAGAATGAAGAGGTCTTCGGAGGCCATTCTCAGAAAATTCAAATTATACATTTCGTTTGCCATAAAAATGTTTAAACATAAGGTAATTTAATCAAGGTCGTTAGAACCATTTTTGAGAAAATCAAGATTTTTCGAGAAATGTTCCATATAAAGCATAGTTGGGTGCGGGGATTTTCTTGAAAATCTTCGTGTCGCATCCTGGAAGAGACCAAACTTAAATACCAAGATTGGTTTTTAACAACCTTTTCGTTTTTTAGCTATGCTGCCCACAGACACACACACACATATACCTTTTTCTAATTTTTTTCTTTTGGATTCAGGGGGACCCAAAACATGCATTTCAGGTGAAGTCTATGTATTGAATTTTTGGGTGCAATACAATACCTTCTCTACACACTATATACATAGTATTTGTTGAGAAAGCAATAAGGTATGATAAGAGTTGTTTATGTAGCGAGTAATAAATGGTAGGGAACGCCATGTGAATCACGTCAGGGCGAAGAAGCTCTCTCTTGTTTAGCATACAGAACACGAATTTGGCTCGCAGACGCAGTTTTCTCATTTGAAGGTCAGCTTTCCTTGCAAGTTCAAGTTATTACTTTCTCTACACGTACATAGTGTATAGAGAAGCTATTGTGTTGCACCAGACATACATGATTAAGGACCCCTTGAATCCAAAAATATCTGATGCCTTTCTCTACATCTCAGAAATAGTCTTACTACTTGCTTCCTTGTAAGTAGAAGCGAAATAAGGGAGTATCATAAGTTAAAGTGAAAGCCAAAAGCTGGTTGCCATGTGACTGAAGTTCCTTTGTTTGTATGGACAGCAGTTGACAAATTCCTGTATGAGAAAAGTGTAAGGTTTTTAGAACTAAAACAAAAAACAAACAAAAACTATTACAAAAAGGATCTACTACACGAAAAAAATTTATGTAACATAAATTGTGTGTTTTAACGTGCTCTACATTTTTTTTTTTTTTTTTTTTTTTTTTTTTTGTGTGTGGCAAGTTTTTGTCCATCTCTTACGGTTTAGCACTCATGCTCACTTTTAGTGTTTTTCAAGGATTCGACTCGAAGATTTTGAGAAAAATCCCCCCCCCGTCCCAATTTATTCTTTATATGGAAAAATGTCGAAAATATTGATTTTCTCCAAGATGGCTGAAACGATTTTGGTTTAAATACCGTATATTCAAGATATTTACATAGCATGACATTCATATCTTAAATTTTCTGGAATAGCCACTGAAGAGCTCTTTATTCTGAATGAACTTTGCATAAATGGTAAACCGTAAGAGATACACTTACTACGGAAAAAATGTAATGTCGTTAGAACACTCAATATATGTCACGTACTTTTTCTTCTTCTTCTTTTTTGTGGAGTTGGCTATATTTGAGATATTGCTCATTATTAGTTTCAGTTTTAAAATACTTTAGCTTTTCTCATACGGGAATTTGTCAACTCCTGGTCCTGCAAAGAAACGGATTTCAATCACATGGCTACCAGCTTTAGCCTAGTGTATTCCATTATTTACTTTTACTTACAAGGAAACAATTAATAATACCGTTTCTGTTAATGTTTATGTGGATTAGCATGAAGTAGATAGAGGAATATGTTTAACAATAATTTGTTACAGAGATGTAGAGAAAGTCATGTGAATGGAGCACGTCAGATTTTTGTGAAGTAGGGATATTTTAGTGTCTCGGTAAGCATGTTTCATATGAACAACCTGGCGACACTGATCAGAATCTAGTATCCTGTACACAGGGAAGCACGTTTTGTCACCAGCCGCTATTTTGTGAAGTAAGGATATTTTAGTGTCTCGATAGGGATGTTTCATATGAACAACCTGGCGACACTGATCAGAATCTAGTATCCTGTACACAGGGAAGCACGTTTTGTCACCAGCCGCCATTTTGTGAAGTAGGGATATTTTAGTGTCTCGATAGGGATGTTTCATATGAACAACCTGGCGACACTGATCAGAATCTAGTATCCTGTACACAGGGAAGCACGTTTTGTCACCAGCCGCCATTTTGTGAAGTAGGGATATTTTAGTGTCTCGATAGGGATGTTTCATATGAACAACCTGGCGACACTGATCAGAATCTAGTATCCTGTACACAGGGAAGCACGTTTTGTCACCAGCCGCCATTTTGTGATTGTATACACTACCATATACACCATACGCAACAACTGTAAAATTAATTGCTTTTCCAAGTTTTGAAGTAAAAAACAAAGGACAGTGGAAGGGGAGAAATCTCTAGTTGAAGGAACATTTAATACAATCACATGCTTTGTCCTGTGAGAAGTTGTTATTGATAAATTTGTATTATTGCTGTAAACATCGCGGCATGGCCATAACTTAATTTTATTCTAATTTCTTCGTTTAAAACTGAAGGAGGGAAAAATATCAGATGCTGACCAAATGTTTGTCTCTCATGCCTATAGCCATTAATTCCACTACACTAAATTATAAATAAGTGCATACCAAAAAAGGGTGACAAGTATCCGAGATTATCCCAAAGATTATAAAGACTTTCACCGTGGACCGCATGTATTGCATTCCGCGTCCGAGGACTGTTCTCACGGTTCCGGTATCATAAGCACATAATTTGATAGTAATTATTTCTCGTGATAGCTGCTAAATGGGCGAATTAGCAAGAAGTTGCTTATAAACCGGAGTAGGTTACCCAAGTTTCTCAACGGTCTTTCCGAGTTGGAAATCTAAAATCTAACAAACAATACAGAATCGTTATGTTGATAATGTGTAACATATTTCACCACAAAATCACTGAAATAAGTACCCTAACCTATGTATTGAAACACATTTCCCGTTCCTTGTTTTTGCTGCTGCTTTTCGAAAAACTACAACCAAACACCATACCCGTATTCACCATTATACTGGTTTAAAACCTACAATCCAAATGTACTGCTTAGTTGGCATTTAACACTACAAAATCTTATTCTTGGATGCACATTTTACCCACAAATGCCGTACTCATCTCAGAATTGTATAATCAAAATATGGCGGCTTGACAAAAACGTGCTACACCAACCACAATGCGTAAGGATAGGCTATCTATTCTCTCTATAGCTGTGATCCTGTATGACTTCCCGTTCTCGGGTATTATGATCTAGCCTTAAGACGTTACGCGGGGAAAGTGTCGGGAAGGGAAGCGTCGCGCGACCGCGACCAAGTGCCGTTAAAAGCGTGGCCTTTTAATCTGATGACCTTTTAGATGAACCAAATAATGTCGCGTAGTCTAGGCTGGTTTTAATATAATTCATCTTAGAAAAGCTTTACTCGCCAATGTATGTGTAGCCAAACTTTGCCATTAAATGTGACGCAAATAATTCTAAATTGGAAAATGTATCCTTTGGTAATGATTTAAACAGCTCCCAACTGTTTCTTTTGAACATTTTACAGTCGTACAATTTTGTAGAGGAAGTAATTCAATTTGTAGTTCATATGAAAATGATACTTCCCGCGTTTAGAAGCTGGCATTTGTTTATGTTCACTTAAAACATACGTATATATGACAGTATGTGTGACTCAACATTTCTCACCTTGACTGGAGTCGGAGGAAACTAGTTCTGACGTCAGTACTGCGCAAATTGCCTTTGGACATGCCTGCTCTTTGCGCTATTCAAGGAAAAACGATGCCATGCGAACAGAATTGAGAATGTATGATTCAAACGAGAAGACCGAAGAATACAGGAAAGCATTGAGCCATTTTAGGCGGATGGACGAAAACAAAATTCCATCCGTTGAAACCAAGTACAAGCCAGCAGGAAGACCAATGAAAAGATGGAGCCAATTCTATGACGTTGCCGAAGCCTTGAATTGCAGAGGAAGATGATGATGATCATCCCTAAGCTTAGGACAACCCCCTAGTATTTGCCAGTTGTGAAGAGTGAGGAAACCTTGAAGGAGGGTCCTATTTGAATCGCACACGAATATCACAGGAATTTTTCGCTTCTTGAATCTCGACATTCTGGCGACCAAATAACCACAGATCAAAAGTTCTTTAAAATCACTGCAAGTGGTATATACGTGCAGTTTAGAGCGTGGGACAAACAGGAATTTTAAGCTTCTTGAATCTCGACATTTTGATGCTTCTAGTCTTCTGGCGACCAAATAAGCACAGAACAAAAGTTCTTTAAAAATCGCTGCGAATTCTATATACGTGCAGTTTAGAGCCTGGGGCACACGAATATCACAGACATTTTTCGTTTCTTGAATCTCGATTTTTTGACGATTCTAATCTTCTGGCGACCAAATAAGCAGAGATAAAAAGTTATTTAAAACTCGTTGCAAATAGTATATAGTGCAGTTTAGAGCCTGGAGCACACGAATATCACAGAAACTTTTCGCTTCTTGAATCTGTATTTTATTATGCTTCACCTCTTTACGAGCCTGTGTCTTTACGATCTCGGCCACTCGTGTGGATAGGAATTAACTGAGACGCAACACTTTTGCTGGAAAACAATAAGCCAATATTCAACAGACCTAGCTTTTATTGTCCTTCAAACTTTAAGTTAATACACTATATATTTAATATTCAGGCAATAATAATAATAATAATAATAATAATAATAATAATAATAATAATATGTAATAAATAGTAATACTCATTAGTGCAGTCAATAGACCCTTACAAAGAGTATCTGAAATTCAGTATTTATTTTACTCAAAAATTCTATTGCATCATACAATAAATCATTACATTATCTACACAGTAAAATATAATTGTGTGTATACATTATAAGTCTGATATACGACATAAACACTTCTCAATAAGGTAAGCTTTTAAAACATTTTTGAATTCAGATTTACAACATTCTTAACTTACAGCGGCAACTTATTGTAAAATATGGCTCCTATTTTATAAGGGTCCTTAGAAGTTTCGTTTTTGTTTATGAAAATCATTTTCCTTTGTTGTACCATAGTTATGATAGTCTTTGTTGAGTACATTAAATTCATTTTTATTTTTAACACGTAGAATAGTTTTATATACATAGAGAGAGTCTACGTTAAATATTTAATGTTTTATAAATGTCTTTACAGGACTGTCGATACTGAAGGTTATATATGCATCTTTTGATTTTTTTTTACTGTCAATGTTGGTATACTTGTACCCCTAGATTTCAATACTATATGCTAAATGTGGATATATGATGGCATACTAAGCTACATTTAAAAATATGTATGTTCTTGTATTTTTCTAGTTGTCTTAATAGGTATAGACCGAGTTGAATTTTCTGCAGGCGTGTGTAACATATGATAAATTTTCATCAATATTTATATCTAAAATTTTCATGTTTTTGACCTGCTCTAAGACACAGTGCGATCCATATAAACGTGAACCATTTTAATAGGCCATACTTTCTCTCTGAAAGCTCACAGTAGAAATTTGTTTTTATGATTTCAGTGGCTCAGGGAGAATCGACAACAATAATGACAACAATCGATCAGTGACATCTGTTGACTATGTTGATTTCGATGGCATTGTAGACTGTCTTTAGTTTGCAGCATGCAGTGCTCACTTTGAGATCGTTTTCATTGTGAAAACATTGGAAGACAAATTCCTTGGTAGCAACATAACGGGAATTTCGAAGAAAATTTAATGTGCGGGATGTTCCGACAGAGGCAGCAATTTTATGGCTAGCAAGAAAGCTGGAGACAACTGGTACTCGTTAGTGAGAGTGGAAAATATAGATCACCATTAAGTGCAGAGACTGTTATAAATATTCAAAGAAGGCTCGTCAACTCTCCAAACAAATCGTTGCGTCGATTGTGCCATGCATCATGTGGCACATGTTGAAGAGCTGCGACTGTCTACATTGCCATTAAATGCTCGTAATTTCCATCGAAATCATGGCATTGATCGATTGTTGTTGATTCTCCCTAAGCCACTGAGATTATTAAAACAAATTTCACATTCCTACGAGCTTTCAGAGAGAAATGATTTACATTTAGTTTATCAACGAGGTTATTAGACTTATGAAATGCAATAGAGCATATGTACTATGCAGTGATAAATACCTAATATTTAATCAATGTTGACACTATTACATAGTAATGTCTCCCACCCCAAACGTATACGTCGGTGCCTATGTGGGATTCAATACACCTCTACTTCTGACTATAGGTATGTGGTAGAGAAATAGCCGGTGCTTCCTGCGAGACAATCGATTTGCTCAAGGTCGACTGTGAAAGCGAATGGATATCTCGAAGCGTTAATGTCGTCATGGCAGCTCAGCTGGCCTCAAAAGGAAAACAGTGAGGAAAGAAACTGAATGTGAATAACGTGAAAGTTGTGAGATCGCCCTCATGTCACTGCGTGTGCTGTGAGAATAGTGGCGATAAGATTTTGGAAGAATCGTGCGACACAAATTAATAAGTGCAATGTGATGTGTTGTGATGTCATTAACAAGGCCTCCTATGCCGAATGTGAATCAGAAAGTGCAGAGGCGGTGTTTCGCTTTTGGGTGGGTCATGTAAATGATGTCATGCAGTGTCAGGTGCTGAAAATAATGTAGACTTGAGGAAGGAGGAAATCTAAAATGATACCAGTGCAGATATTTTGGATTTAAAGTAAATTTCCTATAAAATAGCTCTTTACAGACGTGTTACATAATGGCTTTCTCCAATCCCAAAGCGAAGCCGACCGCTACTAATTACGGGAAAAGAAGTCGCATCAAGGTCTGATTCTTGTGTTGTGCTATTCGTTCCCAAGAAAATGTAGAAATGACTGGAGGTTTTCGCGGCCGACATACCTATGCGAATGTTTCTCGGGTTTCGTTCGACTCTTTTACTAATCGGCGACCTAGACCGCATTGTGCTGATCAAGGTTAGGCTTAATTTGAACCTTGTCTTGATGCATATTAGCAGTGCTAGCTCCAGAATACGGTGACCAGTGGGCATAACTATACGATGGTTACATCATTTAGCATTACTTCAATACGTGGGTGTTTTTGTTATTCTGTCATTAGAGCCACTTTATTGTTACTGGTTTATTATAAACGTTTAGGGCCCTAAGCCGCAAAGCGTAGCCTAGGGATCTGTGAAGCTAAAACCCCAATGATCTCAAAAAGAAGTTCAAGCTTCAGCAATCTGGTGACGTTCACATCTGAACAACTTGAATTTTTTCAACACTTTCAAATATGGATCGCCGTAGAAGTCTTTTAAAATACTTCTTAAGACCGTTGTGTGTGTGTGTGTGTGTGTGTGTGTGTGTGTGTGTGTGTGTGTGTGTGTGTCCGTCCGTCATGTGTATGCTGCAACCATCGTATAGCTTTTACCACCAAATCTAATCTAAAAAGGCTGGCCACCACATTATTGAGTTATAATAAAAGATTTCATGTAAAATTAATATTTACTTCCGTTTGCAGTTTTTGTGTCTTCCCCTTCTGTATTATACCTGGGCACCCCAGGATCTTTAGAAGCCAAAGATATTATAAAAAGCCCACCTAATGTCAACAATGCAGCGGCAGGCTTGGTTTCTTTAAGGCTGACTCTATACATAGGAGATGTTCTTGAGAGTCAGGAAATAACATTTTTCCTTGAGAAAGAAGGTATGATGTAGTGCAATGAAACCTGGAGAATAACAAGCGGACTGAGAATGAGTGATTTGATATCTCAATATTTGTGTATTTTCAGGAGATAATACATCAGATTCAGAGAATGATCATCATTATGAGATGCTTAGCGATGTTCTGGGGAACACCCAGAGTGAGCTGGAACCTTGTGATGACTTTGACTCCTTTGATTCAGACGAGTCTGACGAGACGTATATTAAGCCTCTTCATCAGGTAAGTCAGTGCAGTTTATCATTAATCCTAGCTTTACTTATTGTCATATGGAAAACGAGCACAAAAATTGTCATAGTTTACATGGTAACAGCACTCACACTACCTTAAAATTTACCTGTGTATTATTTATACATCTTTACTTGCTATAGTGTGTTGGTATTGTCACCTCACAAGCGTATGATGACAAGGGGGTTTCACTAGATGGTAGATTATAGTTATTAAAGACAACTCAATGGTTCAGAATGGTCCATTTTTATTAAGTATCTAAATACTCCCATCAGAGCTTACCTTTACTAGACGGCACAGTTGCTGGGGAGATCACAGCGAAGTTCCAAGGTGTGCAGCACAGAGCCAATGCCAGAGTTTGAGAATCAGAGTAACCGAGTCCGACCAAGAAACCATCAAAAAGCCCAAAATGTTGGTTCTGGCGCTCCTTATAAAGCCAATCATGTTCTATAGGAAGCTAGTAGTCATTTCCTAAGAAGCTAAGCATAACAGAATGTTCTAAAACATTCCATCTGATGTGCAAAATGGCACTTAGTACTCGGGAAGTTTATGAACTGTGAGTTCCTATGGAATTCTCCCGGTGGAAGGGGTTAGCCACTAAAGTCCTGTTGCACACGAGCTGTGCCCATCCGTTCGCCAAGAAAGATTGTGAAATGTAAAAAAATATAAACATTTAGATGAATGTACAACTTAGTCCAAAGTGCTCAGAAATATGAATGTTCAAACTTTCTATTGATCCTTGTGCTTCTCAACAGCAATCATGACAGTATAAAGTTTTAAGAATTTCTCAGGTCTATTTCTTTTATATTTAAGGTTCAGTAAAACATACAATTTATTTCCTGTCACATGCAAAACTTTAAAATATATTAAAACATTGTGATTTCTATATGCTCAGCAATGGATAATGTCGGTTCTACTTCTTAAATTTATTTTATTAAGTTGCTGTAACCAACGTAAACTTTTTATCTGCCATACTTTTTTCTTTGTTTCATTTATATAGCCCCCTTTAACATCTAGGATCATATCAGGGGCTTTGCACTAGAAAAAACTTGTCTTTAGGTCCTTTACATGCGTTTAAAATTGTTTTATTTTCTTCAAACACACACACTCACATTCACTCTCATATACACATTTTCAGATTAGGGGATAGCGAATGATTCTGGTTAAAGAAAATTCCCCACCCCAATCGGGGAATCGAACCTGGGATCCCAGGTGTCTTACCATACTTGTCACAGATTTAAATGATAAGAAAACAAAATGATATAATTACACTAGATGAGGCAGGAAGGAATAGTGATATATTAGAGTCGCTGCACCAGTGAAACATTTACGTCAATCCCCCCCCCCCCCCCACATGCTGAGAAAAAGGAAGAATTGCATATCTTTAAATTAGGAACCTAATAAATTTATAAAAATGTACTCCTTTCATATGCAAACTATCCATTCCTTTAAATTAATAAATAAATTGGGTAAAAGAATGCAGCGCAACCAAGTTATCCATTTTGAATCACACAATACAAGGCTGTCAACAATCTTTTATGCTCAGTAAATTACACTAACTGTATACAGATTTTACTAAATTACAATGACTCTCTATTACACTAATTATCTAACCATGTACAGTGTTTGTTTCTAAATAACTAGCTGTATCATTAAACACTTAACTTGCTCGCTAATTAGCCTAGCCTAAACCTAATCTCTACACCACAGGGTACACCTGCCTAATGTCTTCCACAAGTTCCTAAAAAGGGTCTGCTAAATGATTTACTCTTATATGTGAGCATCCAAATGTTTGTATCGAATGCTCCCCTTGGATAGGTGATACAGCTCGCTGGTGAGATTCAATGTTATTTGTATGCACATTCGTCATCAAATCAACAAAGTACACAGAAGGATATTTACTCATATCACATGTTGTGAAGTATCCCATACTCTTGCCAAATAATTGAAGACAGGACTCTGAATTGTTGAGATAAATCGACAGATCTGCCTTATTAATCAGACAAACCATTTATAACATTTATTATTAGTGTGTGTAAGAATATCGCCAATAACACACAACCTACCCTTCTGGTATTGCAATAAATTCTGCTCAATTGCATCCCTGTGTATGTGAAGCAATAAAATCTGAGAGAAAGTATGATTAGATTAGAAAGCATTCTGTAAGTTCATTTAGGCCAGGAACCCATTGAACATTGAACTTGTCAATGGATGTACATGAATACATATGTTTATATACTATGGAAAAAAAAATGTACAAATCTCTAGTGCTAAAAGCATGGGTTGCAAAAACAGCAGAATAGACATATAACCACATCATTTGCTTTGAGGCATGTACGCCACTGCACTATACTTAATGTGCTCTATAGAACCATATTTACTTTTTTTTTTGCACATAAAAACAGAGTATCAAAAATTAATGCATAAAATTTATAAATAAATATAATTTGATTATATGTAACACTGATGTAATGTCAGATGATAGTTTTCTGATTATCAACATAATAGTTGCTACTAGTAATTATATAAAACTAATATATGATTATTGTATTATGTACTCTTCATAAATGACAACAAATTACATTACATATTTACAAATATGTTATAGAATTTACAATGCTTTACAGACCTTGTGTCATTGCTAAGTGCTAAAGAATTCATTTGACACATTCATGCAAGTATACATCAGTTTAATTTGAAAATAAAACACACACCTAGTAATATACAATACGTTATAATGCTTATAAATACAATGATTGTTACGGAATTGTCAGACAGATTTGTCACTTAAATATTCATCTACAGAGTAAAATGGTGTGTTGCAAAGATACTCCTTAAGAGAAGCCTTAAAAGCCCTGAAATTCCTAACATTTTCTTTGAGATTACTGGGGAGAGTATTAAATATCTTGATTGTTTCATAATATACACCTTTCTGAAAGCAACGAAGATTGGCATTGGGACGATGAATATATCCTTTTTGTCTAGTATTAATGTTATGAATTTCAATGTTTGTTATAAAACTATGTTGATTACTGCATAGAATTTTAAAATGAATAATATATAAACACAAGGTAAGGTGAGTATGGTCAGGACTTTTCAAAAATGACCAGTTGATAATTGCTTCCAGATGGTGCTACACAGTTTGTAGTTCAAATGTTTGGGGATTATTTGAAGAAGTTAACTACAATGTTTGAAATAAGTGGAGATTGGCTGCTATGCGAGAAGCAATATGATTTGCAGTCTTCAGTTGGTTTTGTTTGTTTGTGCATTGGTGAAGCTTTGGACTTAATAAAATTGCTTGCCGCCTCGTGTCATATGTTGTAAACTATTCCCCGTTCTTACTACTGGGAATTGCTCTTGTTGCTATTCTTAGTCACTTAAAATTAAAGCATATAACTTCTCATGCAAATTTTAACTACAATAACCACATACCATCATCATAGAAGTTGGAAATGACGTCATTCTGTAGCTGCAGATGTCTTGCACATTTTAAGTCCAGCGGCAGCCAGTAAGTAAATGTCTTTGGGGCTGCAGGTACTAATGATCAGGGTTATGGTGCAGAAGGTGCTGTATTTGGGGCGAGTTTGAGGAACTATAAATAAGTACATCCAAGGATACAAGGAGAGCGAATGCTTTTACAGTTACTCGGAGAAATTAAATATAATACATGGTTGAGCAGATGTGGGGAAAACTCAATTCTACAGAACTCTTGTACATTCTGCGGTATGTTGATCAGGAGTGCCTCTTACTCTGTAGTTCAGGTTCTTGACTTACTTCTCCGGATATTTATAGCTAAGTCCATGCTTACGCCACCATTGCTTATGAGGCCATGATTGTGTCATTTGTCATCTTGCCTCCAATATTGGTTGCTCAAACTTATGCAACTTTACCTCTTCCTCGTGAATTATCTAATTTGCCCGACATGATCGTTGGGTACCCTTTAATGTGGCCATGCATTAAAACAAGATCTCTGTACTTAAATTCAGTTGAGGAGAGAAAAAATATTCTCTTTTGTTTTCATCTTCTGCAATTGTATAAACTTATCTGGAAGCATAATTGAACCAATGAGCTGCTTCTTGCAATTCTAAATTATTCCATTTTACCATGTGATTGTCATTTATAGTTTGTTTAAGGAGTTTAGTGGTTTAATTCAGAAATACAATGGAAGTTGATGCATATCTTCTTTATTCTGTTAAGGATGGATTTGATGTTGCCAATGGAAGGCTACCAGAACCTCCATCGGGTCAAAACATTTATGGCATCTCAAAGATTGCAGAGGCTGCTGGAAAGAAGATGCTTAAACTTGGACAGAGTCTTCGCAAAATTCGGAACAAGCGCAATAGTGCTGGCGCTTCATTAACTGAGCATGTGCCAAGTAAAGGTAATGGTGTACAAAATTATGGTATTTTTCTTAGTGTAGTTGCTAAATGATTGTTATGTGCTGTTCATCTGATGGCGTCTACAGGGTGATTAAAAAATACTTTTTACACAGTTTGGGGATGGATTCCTGACATCAAAACAAGAAAATAGATTCATATAAATATATGCTCTAAAGTGTTTCATTTTTGCATTGTCAAAGTCGCCTTCAATGGTTTTCTCAGTCCAACCTAATAACTTCATTTATTTATGCACTCATTCATAGGAGGCTTTGACCCATTTTACTCTGCAGAGTTAGCCTTGTGTTGCCTTGGTTACTTAACATTTGTCATTTATCAGATGTGTAATACATTCCCCCAGTACGCCTTACAAGTGCTGCCTACAGGGACTTCAATCGGAACACTTTCCCACACTTATTAGAAAATGTGCCTCTGTAAATAAGAAGAAACATGATGCTCTAGCACATTTTAGTCCCATTGTTCGAGATGCACTGGCTGGTATCTAGCATGGCAAATGGATAGAAAGATGTGGACCAGTTCCATGGCCTGCACATTCCTCCGACTTCAGTCTTTTGGATTTTTAGCTTTTGGGAGAAGCTTAAACTTTTGGTTTATGCAGGAGACATCCCAATGAAGAAACTCTTAATCTACATATCATGTAAGCCTGCAAAATCATACAACGCCGACTGGGAGTATCTGACATTCATGCTTCAGAGAGTACTTGCGTGTCTAGACGCCAGAGGAGAACATTTGGATCATTTACTGTAAGTGGTGTTTGTGTGGAACACCTAACAAGCTGACAATGTCAAAAATAGAGTAAAGTGTCACTTTAAAGTGTTTTTATTAATAAATCAAGAATGAAAGGTTTTGAGGCATGTGTTTATTCGAACATTTTTTCTTGTTTTGATGTAAGGAACCTGTCCCCAAACTTTGTAAAAGTATTTTTGAATCATCCTGTATATGCAGTTCAATAGATACCGGTGTTTCAAAATAGTGTTGCTAAGACAAGTTGCTGTTGCCATCGTCTACTATCCTTTGTTACACCTCAAAACAAATTTGGTACTGATTCACAGGTTAGTTTGGATTTGGTAGGAAGTTTTGTTGGTCCTCACTAAAATGGAAATGTGCATTATCGTTCAGTGGTTGGCTTTTTACTTTCTCTACACGTACTATGTACATATTGTATAGAGAAAGTATTGTATTGCACCCAAAAATTTGATTCCAAGATTTCACTTGTAATAGATGTTTTAGGGTCTCCTGTATCCCAAAAAAGAAAAGGTCCTGTGTATGTGAACGCGATAACTCAAAAACAGAGAGTCCGTAAAAATATAACTTGGTATTTAAGTTTAGTATCTTCCAAGGATATGACAGATATTTTGAAGAAAATCCCCCAACCCCACCCTTCACCTGGAAAAATTTTCGAAAATTTTGATTTTCTCAAAAATGGTTCTAACAATTTTGATTAAATTGCTATATATTAAAGGTATTTACATGGCAATTAAAATTTATAGCTTGGATTTTTTGGGTATAGCTTCTGAAAACCCTTTATGCTGGATGAATTTTGCTAGATTTTGCACAGCTAGTAAACCATAAGAGATAGACAAAAACTTGCAACATGCAAATTGTATGTCTTTTTAATACACAGAATGATGTTGCATACATTTTTTCCCTGGAGTTGACCATTTTTAAGATACTGCTTATTGTTGGTTTCAGTTTTAAAATACTTAAACTTTTCACATACAAGAGTTTTGTCAACTCCTGGAAAGCCACAGAAACTGATTTCAACCACATGGAAACTAGCTTTTAAAAGATTGGACTATCAGTTAGCCTAATGTATACCAATATTTCCCTTCTACTTAAAAGAAAGTATTTCTGTTAACGTTTATCTCTATTAGCATGAAGTAGATAGAAGCATAAGCTTTTTAACAATAATTACAGAGTTGTAGAGAAAATTATGTGAATGGAACACATCAGATTTTTACTTTTATGTGGAAAAAACTTGCAAAGAGATATAAGCAAAATTGTATGTAGTTAATGGGACCTTTCACCATCTATGACTACAGTTATTTATTGGTTCAGTGACTTGAATCGTGCTTGAACATACATTTTTGATGAGGTAGACCTAAGTTCAATTGAGGTTTTTTATTTATAGATGCTCTTCAACTGCTACAGTTTTGTACGTCCCATTTTATATGGTCTGAAAGACTGCTTAACTTTGCTCAGAGGCCTCTTTATCATCTTAGATTTTTTGTTTTTTATATGCCATAAATCTGTGACGCATGCCCACCAGCTATACTTCTCTTCCAAAGGAAGGTATGTTTAAGATTTTTATGCTCGAAAAAGTCTATTGCCCTCTGTCAAGTTTGAACTCAGTATATCCATGTGATAAGGAAATAGTTGCAAAAAATCTGCAGTATGATTTTCACAGATCATTGAACAAAAGTTTGTGAAGTGCCAGAGGCCATAGGTGTGTCAATGGGAACAGCAAGTTTTATTTTGCATGATAAGTTGGAAATGAAAAAGTTGTCAGGCTGATAGGTGACTATTGCTCACAGTGGACGACAAGTATGTGAAGCTATGTTTGAGGGACTTGTGTCAAGTTGCCACCGTCGAGGAGACTGGGTTCATTATTATACTCCAGAAATCAAGTAAAAATCAGAACAGTTGGTTGCTTCTGGTGAATTTGTCCCAAAGGTGGCAATGATTCTTTGGGATGCAAAGGGTGTCAGCCGAGGGATCTGTGAAGGTAAAACCTCAATGATCCCAAGTAGTCAAAACTTTTGTCTGTGCATCTATGTATACTGCAGCCATCGTAGAGCTTCCCAAACAATTTCTTGCTGTTTCGCGTTACACGTTATAAAGAATCTCCAGATTTTTTTTTTATTTGAAAATACTAATAGCTGGATTTGGAGATATTAAAGATGGTAAAATCGTGCAGCATTAATATGGAAGGCATACTAATGTAATCAGGAGTGTAATCACAGGGGTTTACCTCAGTGAAAGAGTGTACACATTTTTTGGCACTCTCTGTATGCAATTCTGCGATTAACACAACTAAATTCCATTCTCAAAATTCTAGATGTTTGTATACAGGATATGGCAAGCGCTAAGCTCTTATTGGCTTCTCATTTCTCATCCTATGCCAATGTTTATCGTATTCTAAATGTTAATTGCTGCTTTCTTGTAATAGTAATAACTTTTCAACTTTACTTATGGATGATAAGTATGTATTGACATTTTTGGTTAACTTCTGTAGAATTTAAAGTTCTTAAGACTGCAAATACATAAGATTGTATAATAGCTGCTGCAGATTCTAAAGTTAAAAGTAGAATTTGTGTAATAATATGTTTTTATAATTGCATATTATGCAATATTAAAAATGCTATGCTTACATTACAATATTTAAAATGAATAATCATATCTATAAAATAATATTTGAGGGCCATCTAGAAATGATTTGACATAACTAAATAATAACGAAAGTTATCAACACAAAACTTTATTTACAAAGTTACAGTACCTTACTCTATTTCTCAATGTAATCGTCATTGCTATCGAGATATTTGTCACGTTGTACCAGTTTTTCAATGCTGATGTTATACTTTTCTACCACTAAAGAAATTTTCCTTTTTTTGAATGCACAAAATGTTTGGCAAATAAAATTTTACAGGGAAATAAAGTAAGTATGGTGATAAAGCAATGGACAAGTCTTTAGTCAGGAAATGGCACATAATTTAAGAGTAATCGACATGTATGATAAAGACCGGAGTGGAAGTTTGTCAATCGTTATGGAGGAGTTGAAAGCAAATGTTGATAAAAGAATTAAGAAAAACTGGTGTTTCACTTTGGACACTGTATATGACTTTTTAGATGGAAAAGATTTCCAACCGATGAAGACCTCAAAGTGAGTTGCATCTTGGCTCAGAACTTTAGCGGTGGAAGAATATAACATCTATACCACATGACAATAATTACCTTGATGATAATGACGATTACGTTGAGAAATAGAGTAAGGTAGTATAACTTTGTAAATAAAGTTTTGTGTTGATATCTTTCATTATTATTTAGCTATACCAAATTGTTCATTACTTTTGGATGGTCCTTGTATATCATTAAGAAGATAAAATTACCTCTATGGGACTATGCCTATAGCAAAAGTGTCCTATGTTTTCTGTATTAGCCAACTTTACTTTGGCATTCATTCATTAAACATTTGTGAATGTGTGTAGTTTCAAAATTTAAAGCGATGAATGAATTGTTTGTTTCTAGATTGTCCGCCAATTCCAACAACACCGAGACCACCGCCAGCCACTCCACCTCCCATGCTTCCTTCTCGACCAGAACCACCACCACGGATCACAGGGAAATCTATGTCGTCCAATAATCTCTCTGGTCGCAAATACTGGTCTTTGAGAAAGTTTAAGCGTAGCGTGTCTACATCTGAACATTCAAATTCTTCATCAGCGC
The DNA here is from genome assembly GCA_030762935.1 of Hymenopus coronatus. Lineage (NCBI taxonomy): Eukaryota > Metazoa > Arthropoda > Insecta > Mantodea > Hymenopodidae > Hymenopus > Hymenopus coronatus. Next base: position 8,298,898 of record CM060898.1, read on the forward strand.
ATACTGGCCCCAAAAAGGAAACTGCCACTTTCTACCTCACCCAAGCTCTGGATGCGAATACGGGATCTGGAGAAAACGAGAATGCTATCAATAGGTAAGCAGCAAAAATAACAATACAAGCGTTAACCCTGTTATCTTTACCTTTAATGGTAGAATATTTTGTGTACAAGGATGACGCCATTGAAATGAAACATAGAACATCTTTTTTGCATTCTATAGCCTGTATGTACAATTTACAATGTGAATAGAGAAGGTACTATACTCCACCCAAACATTTGATGTTGAGATTTTACTGGAAATAAGATATTCCTTGATATTGGTTTCAGTTTTAAAATACTTATACATTTCTCATACAGGAACTTCTCAACACCTGGCCATGCAAAGAAGTTGTTTTTCAATCCCATAGCAACCACATTTTAAAACATTTAACTGTTGGTTTAACCTAGTGTATTCCATTATTTCCCTTCTACTTATATGGAACTAATACTAGGGTCAGCTGATAAGTCCCAGGCCTCACACAGATATGGCGCCACTAGGCCAGTTAGACGGTAACAGCGTATAGTTTAACTCTAGACTAGCTTGTATCCATAGTTACAGGTCAATAGCTTGTTTAGTTTTTGAATTACAGTATTTTAAACAAGACAACTTTAGAGTTTTCATAAAATGGAAGATTTGGAAAAACGAGCAATGATTAAATACTTCCATTTGGAAGGCTTAATGCCTAAAGAAATCAAGGAGTAAATGGACAGTACATTGAAAGACTGCCCCTTCATATCCAATGATTAAAAGGTGGGCTGCACAGTTTAAAATGGGACGTACGAGCACTAGTGATGAGCCTTGCTCTGGACGCCCTGTAGAAGTGACAATTCCAGAGATCATTGAAAAAATCATCGTTTAGTACTGGAAGACCACAGATTAAAGTTGTTTGAGATAGCAGTGGGTGTAAGCATATCAAAAGAAAGTGCAGGTAATATTTTAAGTAATGTTTTGGGCTTTCACAAAGTGACACCTGATCAAAAGCTGCAAAGAAAAACTGTCTCTTTTAAGAATGTGGAGCTCTACCGTAAAAAACCCCAGTGAATTTTTGAGACAGCTTTTACCGTGGATGAAACTTGGATACATCACTACACTCCAGAAAGTAAATCACAGTCAAAACAGTGGATTGCGCCAGGTGAACCAACTCTAAAAAAGACAAAAGTCAATTTTGTCAGATAACAAGGTTATGGCTAGTGTTTTCTGGGATGCACAGGGAATTATTTTATTGATTACTTGGAAAAGGGTAGAAGTACACTGGTGACTACTATGCAAGCTTACTGCAACATTTGAGTGATGAGGTGTAAAGCAAAAGACCTCATTTGGCAAAAAAAAAAAAAAAAAAAAAAAGCTTGTTTCATATCAACAATGCTCTGACAATGTTCAGTCATTGCAATGGGAAAAATGTGCTAATTAAAGTTGGAATTGCTTGAACATACACCATATTCGCCAGATCTAGCACTCAGTGACTACCATCTGTTCCCAAACCTCAAAAAATTTCTTGGAGGACAAAGATTTCTCAGCAACGAGGGTATCATTTATGAGGTAAACAGCTATTTGGAGGACCTTGATAAATCACACTACAGAGATGGTTTAATTAAATTAGAATGCAGATATGGCAAATGTATTAGCCTGTCTGAAGATTATGTTGAGAAATAAAGCAAAAAAAAAATCTTTAAATGCTGTTCTCATTGAGAAGCCCAGGACTTATCAGCCGACCCTCATAAGATCATTTCTGTTAATGTTTATCCTGACTAGCATGAAGTGGTTAGACGAATAAGCTTATTAACATATGTGTAGTTTTTGTCAAGTGCATTCTTAATTAAAGCATAAATGAAGCTAAGTGGTGATCTGTTCTAAAACTATTCCTATTACCCATATTCTGTTTGCGTTTTTGATGTTGATATAGGAGAACAATTGATGTGGCTGAATTATATTCAGAAAACAGCGAAGTAATGCAGCAGAATAGTGGAGATAGCAGTATTGAAGCGAGGAATACTCCCACCACATCATCTGGCCAGAAAGCTGTGGGAAATGCTGGCAAGAAACACAGACCTGCCTCTTCTGCAGAAAAGAGATACAGTAGTGCTGTTCGGCCAAATTCCCCACCTCCTCTACCTCCATCATCTACAGGTCAGTTAAATATAATGCCATTACTATGTACATAGTGTATAGAGAAGATATTGTAATACACCCAAAAATTCGATACCGAGATTTCACCGGAAATACATTGTTTTGAGACCACCTGAATCCAAAAAAAACATTTTTAGAAAAACGCCTGTGTGTGTGCCTGTCTTTCCGTGTGTCTGTGTCTGGACAGCATAGCTCAAAAACGAAAAGACAGTTGAATACTAAACTTGGAAAAATTTTCGAAAATTTTGATTTTCTGAAAAATGGCTCTAACGATTTTGATTAAAATATTATATATTAAGGATATATACTTGACAAATAATATGTATATCTTGAATTTTCTGGGAATATCCTCTGAAGACTACTTTATTCTGAATAAATTTTACAGAATTTTTTGTAACTGTGTAAACCGTAAGAGATAGATAAAATCTTACCACACAAAAAATGTAGAGCACATTAAAACACACAATTTATGTTATATACATTATTTTCGTGTAGTTGATCGGTTGTTTAGATATTCCTTGCGTTTTGTTTCAGCCTTAAAAAATTTATACTTTTCTCATACAGGAATTTGTCAACTTCTGTCCATACAAACAAAAGAACTTCGGTCACATAGCAATCATCTTTTGCTTTCACTTTAACCCATGTTACTCCCTTATTTCGCTTCTACTTACAGGGAAGCAAGTAATAAGACTATTTCTACTAATGTTTTCTCACTTAGCATGAAGTAAATTGCAGAGATTTAGAGAAAGTCATGTGAATGGATTACATCAGATTTTTCTTATATGGGAAGTTGTCAACTTCTGTCCGTATAAACAAAGGAACTTCAGTCACATAACAACCAGCTTTTGACTATCACTTTAACCTATGGTACTCCTTTATTTCGCTTCTACTTACAAGGAAGCAAGTAATAAGACTATTTCTGCTAATTTTTCTCAGTTAGCATGAAGTAAATAGAAGCATAAACTTTTTAACAATAATTTGTTGCAGAGATGTAGAGAAAGTCATGTGAATGGAACACGTCATATTTTTTTATGAGCAATGAGCTGGTTAAGATGTGAAACTGCATTAACTGTGCAGAGGTATTTGGATATAGTATAGAAAATGGTTGGTTAGGTAAAGAGTGGTGAATAAGTTCAACTGTTAACCAAGCATGTCATATTACCCTTTTAGTGCCAGCAATATGCTGTCAGAAAAGTGCCAAGCAATTTAAGAGCAGAATGCAGGGCTTTAAATTATTAGTAATAAAATGAGTATCAAATGATACAGAGAGCTGAATCATTTTTCATGTTTATTAAACCGTTTTGTCTATTATATGACGTGGGTTATATGGATGAGAAATCTCAATATTTTTAAAAAATTTGAAAATAAAATTAAATCCCAAAATAATAAATAATTAGGCATACAAAACCTTACTGGCAGAAAGTTCATGCTAATTAAATGGAAGTACAGATATTTCTTTACTAAAGCAGCACCCTGTTTTGGTCTGGTGTTTTATTTTTTAAAATATGAACGTGATTCAAATATAAATGGTAATTGTTGTATATCACGGAGGAAGCAGTTTAGAGTGTGGTGGTGGAGTGGGGGGTTGAAGGTCAGTGTGTTAGGGAGGGGGAACTAACTTTGTTAGCCACTTTGTTAGGTTCTGGCATCAGTACAGATGAGTGAGCAAGAAGTCCCTTCGTCTGTTGCGCAACGCATTATCAAGTTTTTAATCGAGGAAATGGTGAAATCCTTGGAGGTTTTAACTCGTTTGAGGGCACAGTTCCGGGACACTACACTGTTGCAGGATCAAGTGTTTACTTGGGCCAGACAAATTAAAAATTTGTGGAAAATGGTCATGTGTGATGCCCAAGGTCAAGTCTCACAGATTTAGACTACAGAGGAGTTTTGCTGGTTGATTTTCTTTATGACTGACATACATGACTTCAGCTTGCCAATTGTTAAGGTCTGTAAAAGCTGCCTACCAAAGCAAAAGATGTTGTATGCCCATCAGAGATGTCATCCTTCTCCAAGACAACGCTACGCCTCACACTGCCAATTTGACAATGGACACAATGGCGGACATGCACTGGGAAACCCTTGAACACCCTCCCTATAGTCCAGACTTGGCCCCCCCAGACTAATTTTTGTTTGCACCCATGAAAGAATCGCTTGGAGGGAAACATTTAAAAAACGTTGAGGAGCATGTGCACAGTTGGTTGGTGACATGCCCTCAAACTTTTTTTTGAAGAAGGAATGTTTAAGCTTCCAAAATATTGGCAAAAATGTGTAGAGTGTGAAGGAGGCTATGTTGAGAAATGCTGATGAAGTCATTTCTGTATATATTTAATCAATAAATATTTTTAACAAAATTACCGTTTATATTTGAATCATCCTCGTACAAAAAGTGAATTCATGTATCTGAAGGTCGAAAACTGAAACAAATCACATAAAACATGCACACATAAGCATAAAACTGATAATAATGCAATAGGATACAAATGTAGCATAGATTACTGTACAATTTAGCACTGGTGTTATTGTGTAGTTGAATGGTTGCTTCACAGTTTCATCACTGCAGCTAGAATATATATCTTCCTCTCTTACATCAATGTTAGAAACGCTTTCAACAAGATATGAAAATTCAAAATCACTCTTTTTTCTTATTTCCTCTTTGGCTAGATTATGCCATGTTTCAATCAATATAAACAAACACTGGATAGAGAAATTAATTTGGAGCTAATGTAGCACATTGTAGTGTAAAGCTAAGGCCCTGAAATGCTCCAGAAAACCTTTCTCTATGACTATGATGCAGAAAGTACACAGACTTTTCCGCTGGAAAGAGCTAAACTGCATGAATACGGCATCACGATTAGATCGTGATTGGATCGTAATTGGCACTAAAAGGGTTTGTCTTATTTAACTAGCCAAGAAATCAGATTTAAATCCCCTAATAGTGAGAGTGGTAACAGCTTAAGGCTTAAACAAATATTTAAAGTCAACCAATAACTATTTTTACTTTCTCTAGCACTTATGTACAATGTACATAGTAGGTAGCAAAGGTATTGTATTCCACCCAAAATTAGATACACATGTTTTGTATTTCTAGGTAATGTTCTTATGTTTTGAGGATCCAAAAATTAAAAAAAAGTTGGTGTGTGTGTATGTATAACTCGGAAACGAAAAGTCCAAGGATGTGACACAATTTTGAGGTAAATCTTCAGATAAATCCCACCACCCCAAACTCTACCTGTTCTGCAAACTATTCTTACTAATGATTACTGTTTTATTTTGTGATGTGTGCAGATAATCCAAAGAGGCCTGCAAGGAAGGAAAAAAGAAACACCTCGTGGTATGCAGAATGTGGGCTCTTTGACCAGACATCAGATGCAAATCATACAGCTGCAGGTAATTATTTTGATCTTGGTTTTAATGAAGGTGTCCATATTTTGCTGTCTGTGGCAATACATTAAACCCTTTTCACTGGATGAATTTGTGCTCATATAAACAAAACACAAAGTGTACTTCTTGGCTTTCTTGCTCTTATGGTTTACCACTGTGTAAACAATATTGTTGAATAACATGTTGGGACTTGTAGCTCTGTTTAACTGCACAAAGTGGCGCCAATTTAACTCTTATTTGTATGCAATATTATATATTAAGAATAAATTCATTTTGTAATTTAGATTGTTAGCATAGAATTACATTCCTGCGCGCTCTGCTACTGCGTTGTGCCGCAGTACACTGGCCATTTGGATCTGTTTTGGTGCGGATCAATCAAAGAGTTAATAGAAAATAAATAATAGGACCATTTCTGCTAATTTTTATCTTGATTAGCATAAATAGAATGGTTATAAAATGTTTATGGGTAGAAAAAATGAGTGTACCACATCAATGTTTTAATTAATATTACTGCTTATTTCAGAATCACCAAAGAAAAACACTATCAAGCAAGAGCGTCCTAGTTCCAACTCGTGGTATGCAGAAGTTGGCCTATGGGATATGAGTGCTTCTAGTGCCAATGACAGTTCTCTGTCGGAACTAGGTGAGATATATGTGTGGGTTGTAATGTACTTGCTGGAAAACTTGTTATAATGAGCTGTTACAGAGATAGCTTGATGAATAACTTATCTTTGACTGTCCAGATGCAAGGAGTCAGCACACTGATGCAAGTGGTGGGGACACCCCTTCTGTGACGGGAAGTCCTGAGAACAGTGGTGTTGTCGAAAGAAGGTTTGCTGATGAACCTCTCTACCAGTTTTATAATGCTTCAGTTGTGGAGGTAAGACAGTTTTACTTTCTCTATGTGCATAGTGTATAGAGAAGGTATTGTATTGTACCCAAAAATTCAATAGCGAGATTTCACCGGAAGTATATCTTTTTAGACGCCCTAATTTCCACATGTGTGTATGTGTGGGGGGGGGCTGATAAACGAAAAGTCTGTTAAATACCAAACTTGGTATTTGAGTTCAGTATCTTCAGTGACACAAAGATTTTCAAGAAAATCCCTCCACCCCTAAATACCCTTTACTTGGAAAAATTTTTGATAATTTTCATTTACTCAAAAATGGCTCCAATGATTTTGATTAAAATATTGTATACTAAAGATATGTACATGACTAATAAAGTGTATATCTTTAATTTTCTGGGAATATCCTCTGAAGACGTCTTTATTCTGGATGAATATTGCAGAATTGTGCATAACTAGGGAATAAAGTGAAAGCAAGGATAGACAATATAGAGAAACAGGAACTAAAGGTAGCTTAAGGGATAAGAGTACTTTAATATTATATAGGAATGTTAAGAAAGAATGGGGAAGAAAAAAATACGTTGGCGTCTGTGGAAAAATGGAAAGAGAAGGTCTGGCATGGGCAAGAACAGGAACAATATTATTAAAAGGTCTGAAAGTTGATAAAGATCTATGCCCACTATGTGGCAATGTTGATAACAATTTACACTGTATAATTCAGTGCGAGGAAACCAAAATGTGGAGAGAGAAAAACTGGAAATAATAAGAAAGAATTTCTAAAACAACCAGGTAATTATACAGGGAAAGTAAGAGAGAAATGGGGGAAGAAAATCACCAAAGAGAGAGGATATCAATAATAAAACTGTTGAAGTTGGAAGTTATAAAAGAGATAAATAGATTAAGTTGCTAGACTATAAAAATGTACAAATAGAGGAATATATATATATATATGGTTGGTTGGTTGGTTGGTATCTAATGTTGAGCAGTTGGCAGTGAAGCCATTCGCTCTCTTGCATTCCAGTATATTGATGTTCAGTTATGTTGACTAAAGGTTGGGCAGCGCAGTAGATGGTTTCCATCCATATCTTCTTTAAGTGTCCAGAAAGGACACAGGAGGAGATCTCACTATACCAATCCTGAATAAAGACAGTCATTCATGGCCTGTTAGGAGTCTAAAAGTTGTTACAGAGCATTTTCTTGGTAATGTAGCAATTCTGGTGGTGTTATTACATAAATTTTCCTTTTGTTTGTACTACATTACTTTCTTTAATTTTTTTATTATATGTTGATATAATGCTTCTTTTGATAAAGTGATAACTTGTTGGATCAGATGAATTTCATGTAATATTACCACCTTTCTGGGCTAGAAAGTCAGCTGTTTCATTATCCTATATTCCGCAATGTGCTGTTATTTATATAAATAACCAGGGTGTTAACTGTTTATGATCCCAAATTCAGCAACTCTAGAAACGTAACTCTATAGTATGAAGTTTGTAACTTTAAAAGATGAAATAAATGATCTATTAAATTTTTGCAATGCTACTAATCTCGGTAAAAATGAACAGTTTGTATAGAAAAGGTTTTAGCAAAAGCTTCTGTTCACAGAGAGACATACAAGGGGACTTCTCTGATGGCTATGAAGAGATTGGAGAGATAAGTCACAAGAATCTTCCATCTCGACCTTCTGCCATGGAGCTTATTCGACCACGTGAAGGAAGACATCGAACACTTTGGTGTGAAATTCCTGAAGTCATTAACAGCAGTGTGTTGAGTAAGTGAGCTTGGAGAGACAGAAAAATAAAATTTTATGTGTTAATATAACAATAATTTGTAACAATTCTTCACTTATCTTTTTGAAATCCACAGGACTTGTTTTGCAATCAAAAAATCTATTGCATCGTCAGCTAAATTTCATTTTACTGATCTTTTCATGAGAGATTTTGAAATACAGATCACTAAAGCATTCCCTATATTTTTTAAAACTTGGATAGATATGCAGATGATATATTTGCTATTGATGATGATAAACATATAAATAATGCTTTAAAAAATTTAAATTTACAAGATAAGACTATAAATTTCATATTAGAAATTGAAAGAGCTGGTTGTGTGCCTTTCTCGAATATAAAAATAATAAAGAATAACACTAAATTGAATTTTGGAATGTACAGAAATCAAACTCATACTGAAAATTACATACAAAATAATGGGTTTTAACCATTTTCACATAAAAATGTGTTTTTAATAGTCTAATTTATAGGTTAATTAATTTACCTCTTAATAAAGATGAATTCTTTAAAAAATATAAAAGCATTAACAACAATGCTTTAATTAGTGGTTTTAGTACTGATTTTATAAATAAAAAAAGTTGAGAAGTTTAAATATCAGAAAGCTGTTAAACAGGTTTCTATTTTTAAAATAATTAAAGATAATTACATTTTTAAAAAATTTGCTTATCACCCTTGGGTAAATAAAAAATTTGTAAATATTTTTAAAGAGCATTGGTTCCTCAAAATAAGTACAATATAAAAAATTTGAGAAAATATCTGCCATTTATCAATTAAATTGTTTATATTGTGACCTTGTTTACATTGATAAGACCAAATGCCATTTGGAAACCAGAGTTGACGAGCACTTTAAAAATATTAAATACAAAATAATTGATAGTCAGCTGTGACAAAACATTTTTGGAAATTTAAACATGAAATAAATCCAGATGTTAAATTATTAAAACACTTAAATTGGCCGATAGCTTAAATAGTTTGGTAGAAAATATTTATATTAAAGAATAAAATCGTGCAATGAATTTTGATATACCACCAATTATTCTCTCACCAAATTTTTTATTCCAGTAGTAAGCAATGCAGTAGTACACAATCCACCTAATAGCAGTAACATAACAATGCAAATAAACAAGATAAAAAAAAAATATAGCTGAAAATGCAATAGATCTTTTTATTGCGAAACTGGTCGTGTGGATTTGAAAAAAAGATAAATGAAGAATTGTCACAGGTGATTATATTTGTGCTACTTCACTGTTAGTAGCTTGTTTTGCATAACGTTTTATATTCTTAGCAATAACAGTTACAAGTGTTAATGCTAATTCGTTTCTTTCAGGTACAATAAGCGCACACCAAAAGAAGCTCCAGGAAGCAAAATTTGAAATCATCACTTCAGAAGCTTCTTATATTAATTCATTGAATGTTCTTGAGAAACATTTTGTATCTAGTCCAGAACTGAGTGATGAGTCTGTTATCTCAAAGAATGACAGGCGAATCTTATTTTCCAATGTGATACCAGGTTAGTTCACTTTCTCTGCCACTAATAAGAGTAGGAAGCTTTTTGAGCAGAGTAAGAGCCAAATGACTTGACAAAATTTACCAAGCAAGGTGAAGAAAAAAGTTGAATAATAGTAGGAAATACACTGTTACTATAAATGAACTTTCTGATTACACTTTACACTCTGATTATGTTAGGAGACAATTAGAAACATGACAGTGGTATCAATGGAAAGAGAAACTCAAATATTTTTTAAGTTGGTGAACCTGTTGCATATTTATTAATTTTGTTGCTAGGAGACGATATACCGTACTTATCTGAATACAAGAGAGTGTTTTTTTTTTTTCCAAAATATTAATGTTCAGAAAATGGCAATAGTCTTGCAGTTGAGGTCATCTTGTGTTCGGATAAATACAGTAACAGAAAATGTTTGAAAACGAAGACAGGAGGGCATTTTGTGTACTAGCTTTTCAAATATCCCAGTCTGATGTCACTGCACAATGCAGTTTTCAAAGAAAATTTGGTGTTGATCCACCCACTGGGCCCTGTATCTGTAATTAGTGCACTGACTTCAAAATGAGGGTATTCATTGTAAGCATCCATAAGTGAGGCACACAAAGTCCACAGAAAGCCAGTAGAGAATTAAACATTCCTCAACAAACTCTGTGGAACATTTTACGCAAATGTTTGAAGTAACTCCCATATCATCTGCAATTGGTTTTTAGTTTCTCTATATGTACTATGTAGAGAAGGTATTGCACTCCACCCAAAAATTTGATACCGAAATTTCACCAGAAATATGTGTTTTAGGGTCCCTTTTATCTAAAAAAGTGCATTTTTGCAAAAAAGGTCCATGTGTCTGTGAGCACGATAACTCAAAAACAAAAAGTTGGTAAAATATCAAACTTGGTATTTAAATTTAGTATCTTTCTGGGGTACGACATGAAGATTTTCAGAAAAAATCACCCCCACCCCAACTACCCTTTACATGGAACTTTTATCGAAAATTTTGATTTTCTCAGAAATGGCTAACGATTTTGATTAAAATATTGTATATTAAAGATATTTACCTGACAAATAAAATGTATATCTTAAATTTTCTGGGAATATCTTCTGAAGACTACTTTATTCTGGATGAATTTTACAAAATGTTGCATAACTGCTAAACCATAAGAGATAGACAAAACCTTACCACACACAAAATGTAGAGCATGTTAAAACACCCAATTTATGTAATATGCACTTTTTTCGTGGAGTTGATCGTTTTGGAGATATTCCTTGTTTTTTGTTTCAGCTTTGAGAAACTGCTACATTTCTCATACAGGAATTTGTCAAGTCCTGACCATGTAAACAAAGGAACTTGTCACATAGCAACTAGTTTTTGACTTCACTTTAACCTATGGTACTCCCTTATTTCACTTCTACTTACAAGGAAGCAAGTAATAAGACTATTTCTGTTAATTTTTTCTCGATTAGCATGAGGTAAATAGAAGTAAAAGCTTTTTAACAATAATTTGTTGCAGAGATGTAGAGAAAGTCATGTGAATGGAGCACATCAGATTTTTTCCCAAAGCACATATCCTGTTAGTGCACTTTTTCTGACAGATGGAAAGTGGCTTCATCACTGAACAATGATTCAATGAAACTTCAGTTTCCATTTTTAGTTGCATCTCCTCACAGAAAGCTGTCTCTTGGCTTTGTCATCAGGTTCAAAGTCTGCAATAATTGCAGATGGTATGGATGGAACCTTAAACATTTCTGTAAAATCTTCCACACAGTTTGTTGGGGGATGTTTAATTCTCTACTGTTTTTACGCTGGATTTCTGTGGACTTTGTGTGAAACTCTCTCACGTACTTCACATTTGCCTCGGTTATCGTTGGACAACCAGTTGACTTCTATTTACACATGCATCCCCTTGTTTTTTTATGGTGGATTTTTGTGAAACTTGATGTAAAACTCTCTCTCACGTGCTCCACATTTACCTCACTTACTGATGGACGACTGCTTGACTTCTGCCTACAGATGCATCCCCTCATTTTGAAGTCAGTGTACCACTTACAGATGTATATGAGAATTTGTGTTGTAAGTGAACTGTAAGGACTTCCTATTTGTGGTTTTCAAATAGCTGGTCAAAAGAATCAAAATACTGGAAGTGGTACACAGTGAATCATAATTACACATTGGTTATAAAATGAGTCAAATTTACACTTGAATTGCTTCACTAAGTAATAAATTACCTGGACATGTTTTGCAGGCATTGTCAAAATCTGTTGATGATGAAGGTAATATATGCCTTCATCATGCATTTTAAATAGCTATTAACAGATTCTTTCAAACTGAACAACATGAACTGTAATTTTTGTTACAGTGAAGGCAAGTTCAGAGAAGTTCCTTGCTGAACTGGAAGCCTGCTGGCAGGACAACATTCTCTTGCATGGTATATGTGAAGTTATCTACAAGCATGCTAGCAACAATTTTGCTGTTTATGTAAAATATTGCTCCAATCAGATTTATCTGGATAGGACTTTAAGAGCACTCAAGTAAGTATTACAAAGGTTTTAATTAAGTTTTTGTAATTGATGATTATGTTTTAAAGTTGCCCTCAAATTGCTGAAAAAGTTTTAAGATTTTAGAATCCAAGTGGCATTTGCAGATTTTCAGAAGTGTTTTTATCTGCTGTGTATGTTATAAAATCTTTGAAAAAGTGCTACGAGTGTTACAATTTCTTTAAGACTTGTGGCGGGTTTTATTGTTTTTACTATGAGCTACGACTCGACATGGGCTCACTACATGGTGTCAGACTTATGAGTGTCGATGTGCATCCTGATGCTCCTGCAGCTAGACGAGTCTATTTGCTACCCCTTTTCTAGGATTTGCCTAGATTTTTGTTATCTTTGTTACTTTCACCAATTTTACTGGTTGAAACTGTGTTGCATTTTTATATTTTGTCGCATTTTCTTTGGGTCTGATGAATTTAGACACCACTCTATGTCCTTACTGCTATTAACATGTTAACGCGCCTGATTACACTTTCTGTGTGTGGTGGAGCGTGAATTTTGTTCAGGGTTTTTCCGTTCATTGTTCGTAGCTGAGTTTCTGCATATCAGCTATCTTGCTTTACCCTTTTGTTCGCTAGCTTTGCTACCTTTTCTTTCCTTCCGGACTCACGATCTTTCATATTTCAAGCAATTTTATTTCATGTTTCTTTTCCCTTTTAATATAGTTAACATTGTTTAAGTAGATTTGATTCTGTTTTAATTGTCATTGTATTCTATTTATTACTTTGTTTCTTTTCTTAAACTTTCTCTGTTTATTCGCATTATTTTTCTTTCTTATTTATTTAATTTGTTTTATTTCATTCATTTTCTCCAATGTTTTATTATTACGTTACTCCTATTTGTCTGTCTAGTTTTATCACTTAGACTATATGATGAGGCAGACCCCTGTGAAGCCGTGATGTTTGGCTTCAAGCTGTTGACTCCTTGGGAGATGGGGGCTGGATTGCCCACATTGTCACTCTCTGGCTGGCGGCGTCTCCTGGTGCAAGCAGTGTACCCTAGCACTGCTGATGGGACTGACACTCATAACTCAGACTAACTAGCATGAAGTATTGGGCGCATTGATGTCAGGGTTTGGAGAAGAAATAGCGATTTGGCTATCAGGACGTCTTTATTAGGGAAATAAATAAGAGTTTATAATCTGTTAATAAATATAATCCCGTAATATTGGTCTTGTGTTGCTTTATGTATGATTCTTTTGTGTGCCCACGTCTGCAGTGTATTCTAGGTTTTATAAGTACAAAATAAACAAAATTATTCCCTAACCCCAGTAACCATTAATAATCATAACATGGCTCAACTAAATTTTAATTGTTAAAACACATCACTGTCTCAAAGTCCACCATATATCAGGATGGCTTTGCCACTTTACTCTTTAAAATACTTTGAAATCCTATCTCCTGTTTAGTTCCAGATTTTCACTGGACATAAACTTAATGAAGGATGGTGTTCTCTCTTGCTTCTCAAAGTCTCTCGAACCTTCCCTGTTGGTTTCTCCACAAAGAGTCTATTTTCATAAATCAGAGCGTGTAAACGGCACGAACTACAAGCTACCCATTTTGTAACCACACAGACGCAAACAAACTTCTAACCTTTGAAACGAAACCGTAAACTAATGATCCCTTTAGAATAGTTGTCTACAGGCACAAAAGATTCCCTAGTTCTTAGAACAAACTTTCAAACAATGTACAAGACATAAATCGGCACACTACCAAAATAAATCAATATTACTATAATATTTGTAACACAAACTCATTAATTAAAATATGGATATGAAGTAATTAAAACATTTACACAAATTATGGAAATTTAATGCAGAGCTTTGAGTTTTTGCTGGTTGGAATGTATACCATACAAATTAATTATTCTTTTGGAATAGCCACGAAATTTAGAAGCATATATTATGTCTACATTTCTTGATGTGGTGTGCTCATGCTGACTTCCCATTGGTGGGTGCTACGCGGTTGTTATGTGCTTGTGTTTTCTTCACACATAGTCCCTTTTGCCCTTCCTTTCCATTCTTCGTTTTCTGGTCTCTGTGCCTCTTTGCTCCCCCTCTCCATCCTTAGATTCTCTGTCAAGCCTGGCCCATAATGCTGGGCTGGCATGTTGCCATGATAGCTCAGTGGTAGAGCAACAGGCTAGAGACTGGGAGATCTGTGGTTCATATCCCAGCTATTGCATTGAATTTTTCAGTCTGACTCTACTTATCCAATTCTTTATGAATGTCACTTAGAGCACTCCTGTATGCAGCAATGGCCTCTTCTTGGATGAAAAATGTTGCCAATGAATTTTTTTTCTTTTGTTCTTGGGAACACATCAGGTGAATAGGGTGGGTGTGGCAAGATTCATACCTTCTCCTCCTCTAAAAAGTGAATTGTTCTGGCAGCAGTTGTTGATGCATTGTCATGATGCAGGAGGTGCCCACTCTTTGACTTTGGGTACTGTGACCTCCATGTGGCAATGACATTGTCACATATTCCCTGACCTCTTCTGGTACGAGCGCTATGGACCCCAGACATCCATGGTACTTCTAGAAGTAGTTGGGTCGAATATCTGAGCTCCTCCCAAAAGGGAGCTGTTTGCATTGGGTTGGACTCGAATTGGCAGTGGCCTAATACCTATCAGAGATTTGTTGGGGGTTGTTACACTCCTTAATGTCCTCCGGCACTAACCTGGAGAGTTGGTAGAGACAAGCTGGTAAAGGTTGGCCCTATCATAGTTTTAAGTAATCTTCCCCTTGGGGTTGATGCATGTAAATGGCATATCCACCTCTGTCCCTATATACAAGCACTTCAGTACTTGCACGGGGGGGGGCTTCAGTGTATAAAATACGTACTGGTCTAATGGAAAATATCTATGGATTTATGTATATCTGAGTTGTTGGGCCCCTGCATGCTTATTCACTCACATGCCTCTCAGCACTAACTGTATGGCATGTCCAAGGTCACAGAGGTGAATGAGCCCATCTGGGGAAGAAAGTGGCCATGTTCTTTCCAGAGCTTCTACCCCTCTGAACATTTGTGGGAGGTTGTTCACCTGGAAAGCACCATACTGCCTCTTTGTTTCAGGATCATAATGGTTTCATCACCTGTGACAATATTGCAACTGCTTTTATTATAAAATGACCGCAATTCACTCTTTTTGAGCTTCTGGCAGGGAATGTGGAACATCTCTTGGTGAGGCCTAAATAATCATGAACGATGGTCTGCGCTGGAGTTGATCCAATATTTAGGGTCCCTTCAATGCCATAAAATGTCAGATGAGGATCATTGTCAATCATTTTCCATGTGGGTGCCTGGACATGAAGGAATTGCTGATTGCCTAGCCAAGGAAGGAGTTCATTGGCCCAGAGCCATTCTGTGCAGTGCCAGAATGTTACATCAAAGGAAAACTGGGAATGTAAAAAAGTAAATAGTTATTTGGAACAAATTCCAAAACTAACACTGCAAAACAATTCATTGAATTGTCAGCAAAAAGAGCAAAAAAGATATTCACTCCCAACAAACAAGAGCGGAGGATACTAAATGGTCTCCTTACTGGACACTGCTGTCTTAGAGACCATCTCTATTAAACGGGCAAAGTTGAGGTGGATATATATGTAGATTTTGTTTAGAAGAAAAAGAAATGGCAAGACATATACAGTGTGTCCTGTTGAATCTTTACCACAAAGAAACCTTAATATCTCTTAAACTAATAGACACAGAGTAGCCAGAATTAGATTATATGTTAGACAAACTCGCCAAGTTTAAATAAATCTCCACATGTGCACCTTTAATGGTCTGAAGAATATCAGATGGACGTCTATTTCTCTAAAGCTGTACCTCAGTGTTACTGGTGTGATGGAAGCACAAGCATCTATTATCTCTTCAGAGATCAGCCAGATTCTATACTGGAATTTTTTACATATCCATGTAAAAAGAAGTGTAAGTGGGTTAGGTCTGGTGGCCCGGTGCCTTTGGAATTGGCCCGTCAAATTGACTTCCTTTGGTACGCTCAAATGTTTACCTTAAATCTTGAACTGTAACTATGAACACTGGTTTTATTTGCTTCCTTTCTTCCTCAGCATAGGAACTCTTTCCAAATGCTGATTATGCCATTTCACAATGGTATGAAGATCTGGAACATTTGCACCATATTCCTGCTTAAAGCTTCTTTGTATACTGCAATTGGGAACTTCAATTTGGCTAACAAATAAGATTTCATTTTCTGCTATACCACGAATTCCGCCGTTTTAACTCTGTGTGGTGCAGTAGTAGTGGGGAGTTTCAAGACAAGCTGAAAAGTATATTTATTACTTGATTGTGTAAGAAGACATTTACAATTTCTAGTGGTAATGATTGAAAGGGATGCGTTGTACTTTGCGCATCCGAAGCAATTGCCCAACAAAGAATAAAGCACCTAGAATCTGCTTTTCCAGATTCATGACAAATTGCCTTATCACCATGCAGGAAAATTATAGATTACTTTAAAATGGAAATGGAGTGTTATTTATGGACGCTCTTTAACTGTTGTGGTTCTCAGCATCCCATTCTATACTGGCGTGAAAGACTGCTTAATTTTTTTCAGAGGCCTCTTTTATCAGGCTTAGGTTGGTTTACATGCCCTAACTCTATGACAAGGGACCAATGCTTTATTTCCCTTCTGAAGGAAGCCATACTAAGGATATTTACACCCGAGGTTACTCTAGGAGCATTAAATTAAACTGGGATTTATAAAGTAGGGTATTTACAATAAAGGTCGCAGCGAAGAGAAGTGAGAAGATGTGAACAACCCCACACTAATCTATCAATGGTGTATCAGTCTATTTCCATCCAGGCACAATGGTTTTGGAACTTGATGTATTTTATGTAATATATCAAATGAATGTGTTTACTTGTTTTAAATTGTTGCTACTTTTGATTCAGGGATCAGCATGGAAGGTTTGCTGAAGTACTGAGTCAGTTGGAAGCGAGTCCAGTGTGTCAGTCACTCTCCTTACACTCGTTTCTCATGCTTCCAATGCAGCGCATAACAAGACTGCCTCTTCTTATTGATGCTGTCCTCACAAGGCTGGATCCTCAGGATGAAGAGTACGACACCTGCAGGTTGGCCTTGGCCACTCTCAACAAGGTTAGTAGTGAAATAATTCTGTTTCGCATTCAACCCAAAAATATTACATCAGGATTTCACCAGAAATTACATTTTAAGGTCCCAATTTATATACTATATTTATCTGAATACAAGACGACCCCCATTTTTACTTTCTCTATACGTACTAAGTACATCGAGTATAGAGAAGGTATTGCACTCCGCTCAAAAATTCGATACCGAGATGTCACCGGAAATATATGTTTTAGGGTCACCTATATCCAAAAAAAAGTATTTTCAGAAAAAGGTCTGTGTGTGTGTCTGTGAACACGATAACTCAAAAACGAAAAGTTGGTAAAATACCAAACTTGGTATTTAAATTTAGTACTTTCCAGCGATGTGACACAAAGATTTTGAGAAAAATCCCCCCACCCCCAACTACCCTTCAAATGGAACTTTTTTTCCAAAAGTTTGATTTTCTCAAAAATGGTTCTAACGATTTTGATTAAAATATTGTATATTAAAGATATGTAGGTGACAAAATGTATATCTTGAATTTTCTGGGACTAGCCTCTGCAGAGTACTTTATTCTGGATGAATTTTAAGGAAATTTGAATAACTACTGAACTATAAGAGATGGACAAAAACTTACTACACGAAAAATGTAGAGCATATTAAAACACAATTTATGTTATATATATTTTTTTCGTAGAGTTCGTTTTTGAGACATTCCTTGTTTTTGGTTTCTGCTTTGAAAAACTTGCTCTTTTCTCATACAGGAATTTGTTAACTACTGTCCATACAAACAAAGGAACTTCAGTGACATAGCAACCAGCTTTTGACTATCACTTTAACCTATGGTATTCCCTTATTTCACTTCTACTTACAAGGAAGCAAGTAATAAGACTATTTCTGCTAATTTTTTCTGATTAGCATGAAGTAAGTAGAAGTATAAGCTTTTTAAGAGTAATTTGTTGCAGAGATAAAGAGAAAGGCATATGAATGGTACACATCAGATTTTTCAGAACTTAATTTTGGAATTTAGCTCATTATCTGTATAGAAAGCAACATAACATAATATTTAAATGAAACTTAAAGGTTTGCAACATATTTTGAACAAAAGCACACTTAAGCTGATTGTCACCCTATTTATACTTAATTTGAATTTGTGCAGGAATTCATGAGAAATATGGAAATAATATGGTATGGGTACGATGGTATGTGATGGTAGCTGTAGCATAACTGTAACGATGATGGATATGATTTTGTATTTACATGACATACTTAAAATAACACATCATAAATGTTTTTACCTAATTTAAATTTGCACAGAAATTGACATTGCGAGTGGAAGAAACAGAGAAAAGAGAACGGAAAGTGTTTGTGTTTAGTGGTGACGGCAGCAACTTAGCTGTAACAACGACTATGGATACGATTTTCAATTAAGACAACATACTTAATATAATATATTGTAAAATATTTTACCTAATTCAAATTTGTGTGTAAATTCATGTTTTGGGCACAGAGATGGAGAGGGGAGTAGAGATTTAGGAATGTGTGTGATGGTAGAGCGTGAAGGCGATGGCGGAGCATAGATGTAATGTTGATTATTTATGGATGCCATTTTCTATTAAGACAAACATACTTAATACAATATATCGTAAAAATTTTATCTAGTTCGAATTTGTGTGTAAATTTACATTGCTGTGTATGTGCAGTCTAAGGAGGGGAAATGTGCAGCTAACCTTTCTCTTTCTGCTTGACCGTTGACTTCCAATACTACATTATGTGCAACCACCGATGTGAAAACATATCCTGTAATTTTATTTTATTATTTTTCCAGTGAGACTTCTTATAGGCTCCTTAACAGATAATTTTTGGCGCAAAATGAAAAGCTCAAAATCTGCCACATATGTAGCGACCTTGGATGTAATCTATACCAACTCCCCCAGGCTTCGCCACTGTCAGACCCGCAAAGTCTGAAATTTACTTTTTCCTTGTGTGGAAATGCAAGATGACCCCCCAGTTCTGAACATTAATATTTTGGAAAAAAAATATTGACTTGTATTTGGATTTATACATTATTTTAAAACTGAAACCAATAACAGATATCTCAAAAATGGTGAACTGCACAAAAAAAAAAAAAAAAAAATATATATATATATATATATATATATATATATATATATATATATATATATATATATATGTGTGTGTGTGTTAACAAGATCAACATTTTTTGTGTAGAAAGTTTTTGTCTGTCTCTTACGGTTTACTACTTATGCAAAATTCATCCAGAATAAAGAAGTCTTCAGAGGCTATTCCCAGAAATTTCAAGATATATATTTTATTTTTCATGTTATATACAATATTTTAATCAAAATCATTAAACCATTTTTGAGAAAATAAAACATTTTGAAATTGCTTCCATGTAAAAGGTAGTTTGGGGCGGGGGGATTATCCTCAAAATCTTGTGTTGCATCCTTGGAAAATACTTGACTTAAACACGAAGGTGGATATTTTACCAACTTTTGTTTTTTAGTCATCGTATTCTCTCACACACACACACGCACGCGCGCACATACACACGCACATGCTCACACTTTCCTAAACATACTTCTTCTTTTGGGTAATGGGGACCCTAAAACGTGCATTTCTGGTGAAATCTCAGTATCTAATTTTTGGGTACAATACAATACGTTCTCTATATACTCAGTACATAATATGTGTAGAGAAAGTAAAAATATATTGCATGTAAGTTGCACAATGTTGAGGAGGGTAAGAAATACATTGGAATGAACTGTTGTTTAGGTGGTGCAAGATTGCAATGAAGGTGCAAGACGCATGGAGCGGATGGAAGAAATTCTGATACTGAGTCGGCAGCTGGACTTCCCACGTGAAGTGCGAGCAGTTCCCATCATCTCCAGTTCCAGATGGCTCGTCAAAGCTGGTGAAATGACCCAGCTGGTCTGGCGAGGCGATGAAGGCAAGCTTACTTTTGGCAAGAAGTTCTCAAAGGTTGCATTGCACATGTTCCTCTTCACTGACCTTCTCTTTGTTACCAAGAAAAAAAGGTACGTATAACTTCACTAGTTTGAGGGAATAGAAGCTAGTAACTGTGATGCGCAGTCATATATTAAGTGAGTAGATAAATGTGGGGCGGGGAAAAGCTGTATGTTGTCGGTGTTGGTGTCGGTTGTAGTCTCTGGTTGATCGGGCTGCTTGGTGTCTCGGGAACTCTCGTCCTGGACCCTTGGTATAGTAATTTAAACTCCTTTTATAAGTTTAAATTTGCCGCTGGATATAATGTTGGTCATGCTTGCAGTTGGCGAAACTGGAATTACCTATTAGCTCCAGTCTTGGGTGTTACAAGCCTATTCTCTGCAGTGAAATCGTTTATATTTCCTTCCATAACTTGGCCGTGATTGCTAGCTACAGTCAGTGAGTAAAATACTCTTAATCCCCTTGCTTGGATAGTAGGATTTCTTTTAGGAGAGAATGAATTTGAAATACTTCTTGTTAATTTAAACATTTATTTGTGTAGATTGTTTTAACAATGCTGTGAATCAAGGCACGCGACTTAAACTGGTTTCTTTTAAAGGAAACTGTGCCCAATATCTGCTTTATAGTATGTACTTACATAAATCATTGCCGATAATTAGTAGAATACAATATTTTATGCACAATGGCTGTAATATAAATCTTGCTTCCGAGATAAACTCTTAGCGTCTGTATCTTCGTCTTCCCTATCGTAGACTGTGTACTGGAGTCTTATAAAATGTTCACTGATATCACAAAAGTTGAAGATCATTGTTTTTAGTATTGTAATCTACACATCACTGTGGGGACGACAGATTTCTTTTTCACCAGTTTGTGAGTTACAATTACAATATGCATTTTTATATGCTCTTTATAATTAAAATTAATACATTTGAATAATTTACATAATAATGTTCTTACAAATAACTAACTTTTATAAATTAGTTATTTGTTTAGCTTTGTTCTTATGCTTTGTTACATGCTTAAACAAATTACAACATCCAGTATCTCATTCTCTTTTGTTCTCCTCCTTTTTTTCTCGTATTATGAGATTATTTATGTATTATATACATAATATACTTTCCTAAACATCAATTCTTAACTATTTTATACATGACAATGAATTATATTTGTTACACAACCTTGGCTAAGTTACTCTTGTAAACCACGTTATTTTAAGCAATTTTCATGCATATCGTGAAGCAATGACGTCATGCTGCCATTTCTTTACGTACATTTCTTTAGCTTTAATTGCCAAACAATATTGTTTTATTACTATTTAACATTGTTTTAGGGCAGTATAGTTTTACTTTCGATTGCCTAGATTTATTTACTATTAAATTCTGCATCAAATGGTAACACTACATCACTGAAAAAATGCTTACTTGGACATGTTTTGGGAACTGGGTATTGTTCTTTGTGTTTTTGTTTAAGTATTTTCTCCAAGGTTTCTAATTCATAGCCGTTTTTTTATTGGTTTCAAAAGTTTTGTGCTGGGTGTGATGTGATTTGAGGTCCAGAAATGATGTGCTATCTCTGATTTGTCTAATTGCTTCTGTTATAAACATCTGATGTTGTGTCTTGTTTCCAGATTTCTGTTGGTTCTGCCTATGTATATTAGATTAAGTCATTGCAATGTATATGTGAAATATACCAGCTATTTTTACTTTCTCTAGCCCCATATGTATAAGGTACATAGGGATAGAGAATTATTGTATTCCACCCAAAAATCCGATGTCAAGATTTCACCGGGAATACATGTTTTAGGACCCTCTGAGTCCAAATAAAGCATTTTCAGAAACAGGTCCATGCAGGTGGGTGTGGGTGTGTGTCTCTCTCTCTCTTCCAAGGATGCAACACAAAGATTTTCCAGAAAATCCACCCACCCCTAACTACCCTTTACATGGAAAAATTTTCGAAAATTTTGTTTTTCTTAAAAATGGCTCTAACGATTTTGATTAAAATACCACATATTAAAGCCATTTCTATCTCAAATAAAATGTATATCTTGAATTTCCTGTGAATAGCGTCTAAAGACACGTTCATTCTGGAAGAATTTTGCTTAATTTACCTTAACTAGTAAACTGTAAGCGATAGACAAAAACGTACTATGCAAAAAATGTAGATCTTGTTAAAATGCACAAGTTATGTCATCCTGATATATGCTGAACTTTGTGACAGTGATGTGTTTTAACAATTGAAAGTTAGTTGAGTTGATTTTGTAACACTACATCACTTACTTTTTATTTCGGAAAACATGTTTCAGAAGCCATATTTTCCAAAATAAAAAGTAAGTGATGTAGTGTTACAAAATCGACTCAACTAACTTTCAAGTTATGTCATATACATTTTTTTCGGGAAGCTTACCGTTTTTGAGGTATTCCTTGTTATTAGTTTCAGTTGTGAAGTACTTATACTTTTCTCAGACGGGAGTGTCAGTTTTTCTTTTGTTCTACTCCTGGCCAAGCAAAGAAGTGTTCTGCAATGACAATCGAGTAACAACAGCTTTTAAAACATTTGTCTATCACTTTAGTCTCATGCAATCCCTTAGTTCTAGTCTACTTGTAAGGAACTAAGTAATAAAATTCTGTTAATGTTTATTTCGATTAGTGTGGTGTTGAAAGAAGAATTATCTTTTGTAAGAAGTTTGTTTTTGAGTACCTAGAGAAAGCCATGTGATTGTAACACATCAGATTTTTTTCTCTAGGGACAGGCACACCACAAATTCCAAAAAATCTTCAAGAAGAAAAACATAACCTCAGCTCTTCAGAATCACCATAATATACAAAAACTGTTGTGCAACAAAACAAAAGACCCTGTCTCTTGAGAAGAAGAGAATGGCTACAGTGGTAGGAAAATGTGAAAGAATACTAAATAAGATTGCCAAAGAAATTTAATCTCCACACTAGAATTCTCTTCTGTTCCCTTCCCGCCTGCTGACTGGCCACAACAGTGCACATTCCTAAATGTCCAATATAAAAGTAATTCTTCATTGCATATACATTGGTTATAAACAGTTGCAAATATAGGGTCGTTAAATTATAAGGTAACCTGTGAACAAGAATTGCCGAGAAAATTGTGCTGGTAGTGGCGTACTAAAATCCTTACCTTGTAGTAAATGCTGGAAACATTGACCTTCTGCTCTCGAATAGGTGGCATATCTTGTAAAAATCTGATGTGTTCCATTCACATGACTTTCTCTACATCATCTATTGTTAAAAACCTTATGCTTCTATTTACTTCATTCTAATCGACAAAAATTTAGCAGAAATAGTCTTATTACTTGCTTCCTTGTAAGTAGAAGTGAAATAAGGGAGTATCATAGGTTAAAGTGAAAGTCAAAAGGTGGTTGCTATGTGACTGAAGTTCGTTTGTATAAACAGTAGTTGACAAATCCCTGTATGAGAAAAGTTAAGTTTTTAAAAGCTAAAACCAAAAACAAGGAATATGTCAAAAACAATCAACTACACGAAAAAAATGTATACAACATAAATTTAGTGTTATAATGTGCTCTACATTTTTTGTGTGGTAAGTTTTTGTCCCTCTCTTACAGTTTAGCAGTTATGCAAAATTCCATAAAATTCACCCAGAATAGTCTTAGGTAAATATCTTTAATATATGATATTTTAATCAAAATCGTTAAGAGCCATTTTTGAGAAAGTCAAAATTTTTCGAAAAACTTTCCATGTAAAGGGTAGTTTGGATTGGGGGGATTTTTCTCAAAATCTTAGTGTTGCATCCCTGTAAGATACTTAACTTAAATACCGGGTTTGGTATTTTACCGAGTTTTGAGTTAAGATGTTCACACACGCACGCACACACATTTTCTGAAAATATTTTTTTTTGATACAGGGGAACCTAAAACATATATTTCTGGTGAAATCTTGGTATCAACATTTTGGGTACAATACAATACCTTCTCTATCCACTATGTACATAGTAGTGTAGAGAAAGTAAAAATGATTTTGCTCATTCGCCTAAGCTTTGCAGCAAGGATCCTTGTGATGTTATCAGTCACTAAGTTCTTGTAATATACAAGGATTAGAATGACACATGAAATCAGAGAGGTGGTTCATGACAGACTGATAAGTATTGATTTGTGGCCTCCTCGTTCCTGCGACCTAACTAGTTGTGGGTTTTATTTATGGGGTTGTTTGAAACAAAAAGTATATCATTCTAACCCACGTACACTAAAAGGAATTTTTTATCGCCCTCCATGGTGTAATGGTTACCATGCTAACTTCATATACCCAAGGTCGCAGGTTCAAACCCGGCGAAGGACGATGGATTTTTTCGGGTGTAAAAATCCTTAGCATGGCTTCTTTCGGAAGGGAAGTAAAGCCGTAGGTCCCATGTCTGGAGAAAGAACCTCAAGCCTGATAGAGAATCCTCTGAGCAAATATTAAGTGGTCTTTCATGCCCAATTTAGAATGGGATGCTGAGAAACACAGTAGTTAAAGAACATTCATAAATAAAATGCCATTTCATTTGATTTAAAAGGAATTAAGTGAAAACATCATGTAATAAATCAGAAAGATTCCTGTTGCCTAGCTTAGGTAAGTTTGCGAGAACAAGATATGGTGCCTGTTGGA
The DNA here is from genome assembly GCA_030762935.1 of Hymenopus coronatus. Taxonomy (NCBI): domain Eukaryota; kingdom Metazoa; phylum Arthropoda; class Insecta; order Mantodea; family Hymenopodidae; genus Hymenopus; species Hymenopus coronatus. The sequence goes on from CM060898.1 coordinate 8,323,831, forward strand.
AGACATATTCATGTTTTTACTGTAAGGTGAGATTTTAGTGCATCTGTACCAGCGATTCTCGGTTCTCTCGTGCAGTGGAGAGAGGGGTTACCTTATAATTTAACAACCCTGTATTTCATACGTTTGGATTCATCAGACTATAGCTATGTAAGATCCAATAATCATTATATTCTCTTTTGCAGTGAAGAATGTTATATGGTTATGGATTACTGTCCAAGGAATTTGGTGCAGATGACTAGTGCTGAAGGCATGTCCCATCTTCCCATAAAGTTCACGTCAGACGGTGGACGGAATTTGGTATTACTTACCATGCTGCAGAATCACGAGAAGAAGACAGTTGAAATGGTGAGTTAGAAATATTTCCATTGGTGACAGTGCTTCTTTATTTATGAGTTGATTTGCATTACTGTATGGTTAGATATAATATACTGAGTGAGTCAAAACCTCTGAACCGTCTGCGCAGTGAGTTTCCGCTGGGTGTATGGACACATGATTCTGCCCTGGAAGTGCAGTAATATCGTGCACTTCAGTTATTACAAGTGGTTCATTATTCTGTCCCATACTTGGTCACAAAGTGTGTTATAGCTCAGCATTTGTTTTCTACTGCACAGCATGTATTTATGGTTCAGTCACTCGCCAAATGAAAGTAGTATAGGGTCAATTTTTTTTTTTTAGTCAAAGTTGACACCCACACATACATGAATACAATTTTGCCCCTCCCCCTTTTTTTTTTTTTTTCTTTTTGTTAGAGAAGTAAGAGACCGGGAGCTGATGTTGCCTTTTTCCACCAAAAGACTGCAACAGCTCATACAGCCAATCTTTCAATGAGAACAATTGAAAGTGTGTTTTAGGATAGAATTATTAGTAAAGATTTGTGGCCCTCTCGGTTCCCCGACCTAATCTTCTGTGATTTCTATCTCTGAGCCAATATAAAGTATAAAGTGTACAAAACACACCCTGGAACAAGTACAAAACAAAATATCTGTCAGGAAAATGCCAGCATTTCTCAACATGAACTAGGGCGTGTGATGATAGTTACCTAAAGAATGCTAAAAATTATGTGGCTATCTCCTTTAATAACATTGATAAGTAAAGCCTTTAAAAGTAGTTTTAAAATGTTGCAGGTTTCATCCGCACCTTTCTGTGAGAGCAGCAGATGTTGAGCAGGCAAAACTTTGCACAGACGGTTTGTGCTTTTTTGACTCACTCGTTATACATTTACAAAAGAAAACTACATTTTTTTTTTATATATAGCCCCCTTTTAACATATAAGGTCATATCGGGGGCTTTGCACTTGAAACAACTCGTAATCTGTAGGTTCTTTTATGTTTGGTTTAAATCTTTTATTTTCTTCAAATACACACACATTCTCTCTCACATACATACTTCCAGACTCTGTGCGGTATAGGGAATAATTCTGGTTAAAGAAAAATTCCCTGCCCCAGCCAGGAATCAAACCTCTGGGTGAGAAGTCAACTTGCAGACCACTCAACTACAAAGGCAGTCCAACTACATATTTGTAAGCATTTATTAAAACAACCAAAAGAGCTGTAAGGGGTAAAATTCCTGTGAAAGAAAAGGATTTGCTTGGATTTTTAAATATATATTTTTGATCAAAGTAAAGGACACTTAAACTGAATAAGTCTTTGGGGGGGAGGGGCAGAATGGAAATGTATCTGTATATAAGGGGTGACAGCAATTGCAGCAGAGCTTGAATGATAATTTTCTAGTTACACAATATATCTAATTTAACACATTGTAAACAGTTTTACCTTAATGAAATTTACACAGGAATTTCTTGTAATGGGTGGGAGATAAGAGAATCACTTTGTGCGAAAGGTAATGGCAGTAATGGCGGTGCACTGCAACGATAAAGATGGATATAGAGTAGGTATTGCACTCCACCTAAAAATTTGGTACCAAGATTTCACCGGAAATATATGTTTTAGTGTCCCCTGTATCCATAAAAAGCATTTTCACAAAAAGGTCCATGTGTCTGTGAACACGATAACTCAAAAACAAAAAGTCGGTAAAATATCAAACTTGGTATTTATGTTAAGTTTGTTCCAGGGATGCGACACAAAGATTTTGAGAAAATCCCCCCCACGCCAAACTACCCTTTACATGGAACTTTTTTTGAAAATGTTGATTAAAATATCTCTAACGATTTTGATTAAAATATTATATATTAATGATATTTACCTGAAAATAAAATGTTTATCTTGAATTTGCTGGGAATAGCCTCTGAAGATCTGTTCAGTCGGAATGACTTTTGCATAACTGGTAAACTGTAAGATGTAAACAAAGATGCTACACAAAAAATGTAGATCTCGTCAAAACACACAATTTATGTCCTTTTCATTTATATTGTGAAGGTACCGTTTCCGAGATAATCTTTGTTATTGGTTTCAATTTTAAAATACAGAATACTTCCAATATTTGTTTGCATATTACTGGTGTGTGGGATCATCCTTGCATCCCCCCTCCCCAAATAATTATTTTTCTTTTAATGCCAACACATGTTTCTTTTTGTTTCTCCGCCATCTCTTTTACAAATTTCTTTTAACTTGCTTTATCAACACTTACACTGATTAAAATTGGAAAAACAATTTGTTTTTAATTTATACGGAACAAGCAGATCGACAACAATGGAAATGATACTCTGTTGTCACGTGGTGATTGTTTAAACAATGGAAATGACACTTATTGTCACGCGGCGAGTCCTTTATTGCAGTTTCCTAAAGAAAAACAACACCTGTGCACTCAAGTAAAATAAACTTTTGAACAAGGAATACATGTTAAAAAACATTTAAATGTAATTTCCTAAATAAATGGAAATGGAGTTTTATTTATGGATGCTCTTAACTACTGTGGTTCTCAGTGTCGCATTCCTTACTGTGCATGAAAGACTGCTTAATTTTGCTCAGGGGCCTCTTTATCATGCTTGAAGTTCTTATACATGCCGAAAATCTATGACATGGGACCAATGTCTTTACTTTCCTTCTGAAGGAAGCCATGCTAAGGATTTTTACATACAAAAAATCCATCATCCTCTGCTGGGTTTGAACCCGCAACCTTGGGTATATGTAACCATGGTAACCATTACACCACGGAGGATGACAGTAATTTCCTATTTACATATGTTTGTTGTACCTTAAAAGCATTGAATTACATTTTTTTGATTATTCGTGCTTCTTCTCCACCACATTACCCTGCACTTTTCTCAAACAGGAAGTCGTCTATGTTTTTGTTTTATTCCTGGCCATGCACAGAAGCAAATTTCAATGAGAATCGCAGAGCGACAGCTTTTAAAACATTCACTATTGCTTTAGCATATTTATATCTAGATTAATGTTGAGTAGAAATATTATTATTTTGTAAGAAGCTCGTGTGAATGGAACACATCAGTTTTTAATTCTTTCTTTCTTTTTTTTGATGTATCAGATCTTGTCGTGTTCGCTAGAATCTGATCGGCAGAGGTGGTTGGAGGCTGTGAGTGCCCCAATTTCTGATAATCCAGACGAGACTGTTTATGAGGAATGGGACTGCCCACAAGTAACAGCCATTCATGCATACATCGCACAGCAGCCAGATGAACTGTCTTTGGATGTTGCAGATGTTGTCAATGTGCTCAGGAAAGTGTCGGATGGTGAGTGTTAAAGTAAATAAATCACTTTTCCATTTATGTTGTGGCCTAATTTTCATTTTCTCTACAGGTACAATGTAAATAGTGTATGGAATTACACCCAAAAATACCATACTGAGATTTCACCAGAATAAATGTTTTGAGACCCCCTGTATAAAAAAAACAACCTAATTAGAAAAATGTCCATGTGTGTGTCTATGGGTAGCATAGCTCAAAAACTAAAACTGTATTAAATACCAAACTTGATATTTAAGTTCAGTATCTTTCAAGGATCCAAGAAAATCCCGCAACCCCCAACTACTCTGACCAAACTGACCATTTTTGAGAAATTCCTTGTTATTGGTTCCAATAAACTATTTTTAACTTTTCCCAAAGGAGAAGTGATATTTCGTTTCATCTCTATTGTCTTACTGCAGGCCATCAAAGCAAACCGAACCTCAATTGTTTCACATGGACCAGTTTTTAAAAGATTTTACTATCACTTTAGCCTAGTTTATTCCCCTATTTTCATTCTACTTACAAGGAAGCATGTAATAAGACCATTTCTGCTAATATTTATCTCAATTAGCAGATAAAATAATGTTTTGTAAGGAAAGTTGTTCATGTGAATTTTTTGTTTTAGGTTGGTATCAAGGAGAAAGAATACGAGATGGAGAAAGAGGCTGGTTCCCAGCAAATTACACAATTGAAATAGCATCAGCCCATGTAAGAGCAAGAAATCTGAAACAGCGGTACAGACTTCTGGCGTTGTCTGGAAATTTTCTAGAATCACAGCGCAAGGAGAAGCAATCAAAATAATCGTGAAGCCATATATAGATAAAGAAGCAACGCTCACTTTAATAAAAGCATTGTCTGTAACTAGTGCATTATTTTTGTGCAATATGTGATATCCTTTAGGAAAAATATTATAAATGTGTAAAGGTGTACAAATATTGTAACAAAATGTTCCATAGTTTTGGTAAATCTATTAGGTTAAAGCACTAGCATGGAATATGGTGCCAAGGCACACTTTAAAAGACTGTATTTTAATAAGTAGTTTATTTATATACCAAACATTAAATCTAATGTTTATGCCGATAGTATTTTATATAAACATTCCAGCTCTCTCTCTCTTTGCCTGCCAATATGGCATCTTGAAGTTTAAATAAGGTGTAACATAGACTGATTTGGAATGGTTTAAGTTTCTGTTTATCTGTCAATATAGAGTAATAATTAAACTGGAGACTGTGCAGAGATATAATGAAATAATTCAAATTGAAAAAGGAATTACTGTTATAACTACTACAACCATAAAAAACAAAAGAATTTGAGTCAGTTTTTGTAACACAAACATCACTATTTTTAAAATTTAGTTGAGTTGATTTTGTAACACTACATCACTATTTTTACTTACTGGGACCAGTTTCGGGAGCATTTGTTCCCATTTGCAACCTGTAATTATGACTAAATCTTGCTTCATTGGCGTCAACAATGGGAGTGGTAATGGTGTATCACTTGTGGAGGCATCTGTTGCTGGATCTATGAACTTCCAAAGGTGGTAAATCAAAATTCGTGATATGGCTCTTTTTCTTCATGATATAGATCTTCTCCCAGACATCTAATTCTGTGGGCTTATAGGCTGGTTTTAAGTTTTATATTTTGTGTCCTGATGTCCAAAAATGATGGGCAACTGCTGCTTTTTCTGTTTGCTTGTATTTTAGGTTTCTCGTGTGTTTCTCTTTGTCCTTCCTATGTATACTAAATTATAGTTGAGCATTTAATTTCATAAATTCCCAGTTTTTTGTCTGCAGGGATAGGATCTTTTAAATTTTTGCACAGCAGTTTCTGAATGCTGTAGTTGTGTTTTGGAGCTAAGGTGATGTTACAATTCCTGAAGATTTTCTGAAGTTTGTTGTATGCCCAAGGATGATAGGTGAATTTTTTGAATTGAGGTTGGTCACTATAACCATACTAGATTCTTATCTTGGAGCATGTTTCAGGAGCTGCTATTTCCATCATTGGCTATACCCCCACAATTTGGGTGGTTTCATGCCCCTGGCATAAACTACAAAATTACACATAATTTATATGCAGAGTGTATCTTTAATTGGTGTTGTATATTTGGGGATGTGTTCCTCACATAAACAGTAAAAAAAAAGTTCATATGAACATGGGTCTGGAAATTAATTATTTCAGAGTTACAACACAAAATTGAAAGTTACAAAAGTTACTCAAAGTGGCTTACTCTAAAACCAGCCTCATCCGTGAATAAGACACAGGCCAGGAAATTGATGAACGTCCTGCTGTAGCATGCGTTGGCAGAAATGTCTTCTTGGCTTAAAGTCTGCCTCATTTAATCCTTGCACACTTTGAAGGTGATACGGGTGCACAAGATTTTCAAGCAGAATTCTCCTGATGGTCATATGACCAACTCTTTCCTTTATTGCCATATGTCTTAACAAAGCACAATGCGAAGGTATCTTCAATTTTCATAACATCATAACTGGGCATTTGAAAATGCTAATGAAGTACGACAGGACTTACTGCATGCACCAGTTCAAGCAATTTTTTGTGTTGTAACTCTGAAATAAATGCTTTTCAGATCCGTGTTCATGTGAACTTTTTTACTGTTTTGATGTCAGGAACATGTCCCCCAAATATATGACACCAATAAAGATACACTCTGTGGAATACAATTGGCCAGTAAGGCAGCACCCAGTCAGAGCAGCTGAAATAAATAAATATTCTGTTTGTTAACGGCACTGTCAATTGTCAGGATCATATGAGCACCACTGGTGTGCCTGAATTTCGTCCTGCAGGAGTTCCAATTACATGGTGCTGTAGCTTTTAAGCACACTTAAAAACGGTGGTCTGTGCAAGGTTTGAACCTGTGACCTGAGTTGAGAAGACCAGCACATTTGTGATTTTATATGGGAATGTAACAGAATATGTTGCTCTAAGTGGGACTTGTATTTGAAAGACTTGTCACACTTGTATGGTTTAGAGCATATGTGGCTTCTTTGTTAATGATTAAAGGCGATAGTTCTAAACAGAACGAAAGTAACAGGTACGCAGTTATTACTAAAACGGTGGTCTGTGCAAGGTTTGAACCTGTGACCTGAGTTCAGAAGACCAGCACATTTGTGATTTTATATGGGAATGTAACAGAATATGTTGCTCTAAGTGGGACTTGTATTTGAAAGACTTGTCACACTTGTATGGTTTAGAGCATATGTGGCTTCTTTGTTAATGATTAAAGGCGATAGTTCTAAACAGAACGAAAGTAACAGGTACGCAGTTATTACTAAAAGATGGTGTTGAAATTAATTAGCGCAGCACTACATCACTGTTTCAGAACCCATGTGCTTCCTTTAGTCAACTGCTGGCATTGCTTGCTGTGATATATGTCCTTGTTCCTGGTGGTGGTTTGAACCTCTGCATTAGTAGATCACCTGGTGGCATTTCAAAATTGAAAATGCAGTTTTTGTTTTTCCAAATGTAGATGTGCTCCCAAATTAATTCACTTTTTGAGTATTTTCAGACTTCTATTTATGCCAAGCTACCTTCCAACAAGAAGACTGCTGAGCAGTCAGATTTTATACTGAAGACTCTGCATAAAGTCCTTTTTCAATTTGAATATGATGATAAAATTGAAAGTGGATTCACAGATTATTAATATGTACAGTGTATAAAATTAAGCGCTCACTTGCGTTAATAAACAGGTTTGCAGATAACATAATTAAGATGAAAAATTCAGTTATAGAATATAAAGAGTTTCAAATGTTTCAAAATAAAAGTGTAACTTAAAACTAATGGGAATGCACAGTGAAGTAACTAATCAATTAAGAGTAAAAACATAAGATTACACTTAAGCTTCACTTTGAAATAAGTAACTTATTTCGGACGTGTTTCGGTGGCTTTTACCACCATTTTCAACAGAGATTTACTGATGAACCTGTGCTAGTGGCTCTATAGGTCTCTCTTATGGGTAGACGAATTTTGAGATGATTCCAATTTGGGAAAATCTATTAATTATAAAACACAAAAACAAAGTCATAAATTTTGACATACCACAAACAAACAGACTCATCTCAAAATTCATCTACCCAGAAGAGAGACCTTTACAGGTCGCTACCATGAGTTCATCAGTAAATCTCTGCTGAAGATGGTGGCAATAGCCACCAAAATAAGTTATATATTTCGTAGTAAAGTTTGAGTGTAATGATGTGTTTTTAAGTGTAAATGCTGGTATAATCTTGGTTCTTGCCACAGCATTGAAACCTATGCATCTTCTCTAATTATGAATAGTTGCCAACAATATAAATATATTGAACTTGTTAGTAACCTATCAATATTTAAAAAGCTGAGTGTTACACCTTATGTTGCTCAAAACATCTAAAATAAAATTGAGTTCTTTATAGTTTTTATGTTAACATAGCAACTGCAGTGCAAAATCAAGGCAGCTTATTGATTTTTGAGAAACCATTTGAAAGTTTGATTCAACATTAATGTAACTATATGTTCTCAATATTTTAAACATTTTCAAAATAGTCCAAGTAGTGGTGTGGTTTATATTAGTAGAAAATCCTTGGCTTTGGGTTAATAAAGCCATAACTTGAAAATAATTTTTAGTTGCCTTGTTTTAATCACTGGAGTTTGCTGTGTAAAGCAGTAAGTAAAAATGAAATGTAAATAATTGATTTATTACTTGACCTGCATTATCAAACACACAACTGCTGCAGTTTTTAATTTAATTTGCTTTCCAAAAATTACCTGGAACCAAGTTTTGTACATAAGTATTATTTTAGAAACTCGAAAAAATGTTCAAATCTGAGAAAATTGAGACATTATGAACCTTTTTAAAGATTTATATTAACTGCAGAGGCATAAAATCATGATTGTTAATACATTTCTACTTTTTCAGCCAAAGTTATTACATTCCGTCTTTATTTTCCTATTAATACTCAAAAGAGAGAAGTTTTGTATAAAGTTGTTGATAGAAATTGTTTCATAGTCAGTTTAAGAATTGATTTGCAATGTATATTTTATAAATAAAGTGTTTTCTGAAGTTTAAAAGGGGTTGTCTTATTTGGTTTATTACTTTCTGTAGCATGTGTGTACAGCTGTGGACACAAAACATGAGTCATCCTGATTCCATGTGCCAGTGAAAGAGTTTCAGGTACCTTCGTAAAAGCTGTGTTCACAATGCACGCAAAATAACTGTATAGTGATTTGTGACACAGTGCAATGGTTAACTTCCAAGTAGTGAAAACAGTTCACGGAACAATGTTTGATTGTAATTCCAGAAGCTAATAAAACAGTAGTATTAAGTAGAGGGACTTGAAGAGCATTAAAAGGAACAATTCTTATTGGAGGCCATAAGGATCCAATATCAATAGCAGGGGCAACACTTCTGTGGTAAAAAGTTCAAAGCAATAATACAAAGAAAAATACTTCTGAAACAATAAAGAGGGTTATTCCTCATCGTAGGTTTTTATTCTAAGGCTATAATTTTAAAGGTAGTTTCTTTAAGAAATTCAAATATATTTATATATTTTTATAGGCCTTGCTTCCAGTCATAAGTTCAAATCTCGCTCCATCTCTGTCATGTTTTTATGTTTGTTATCTTTTTGACTGTATATATATAGAACATAATATTTCATTAATATAACTTTGGCAATTGTAGTTATGGGCCTATATATGCACACAAAACAATCTAACAGTTTTCTTAAATAACTAAGAGAGTATGTATAAATAATCTATCAACTTCTTAAACTAAAACACAAAAAATAAACATAATTAATATCAGATGTATGAGCCCTAAGCCTGTTGTGGCATAAACAAAATAAATGCCTAAAGTAATGTGGACAAGAAGCTACAAGAGCCCAAGCTTCTTGAATTTGTGTCCAGAAGCCATCTTTTGTCCTTCCATTTACAGGTAATTGGTACACAGTTCCCTTTTTACCTCAGTCCACACATTCTTACAGAAGGAATCAAAATATTATCAGTATTACAGGAATTGCACACCGTTCATTGTATTGTCAAGTTGCCACAGCACACCTAGACAGTCCCTTGATGTCCAACACCAACACAATACAGATACGTGACCATTATGCAATTGTGAAGCCATGGTTTATAAAGGATGTGTTAAGTAAAAAAAAATTGGATCTTAAAAAATGTTTCAAAACGTTGGTTTTCTTAAAAATACTTTTGGTATTTCTGTGTGCCACATGGTCAGTAGAAATAAACCTTAAGGAAGCATCATATTAACTGTACCTAATGTTGTGTACGAAATAAGTATGTTAAATAAATAGCCACTGCGTGTTGACACAAGATCATTAAAGGGAAGGGAAAAAAAATGTTTGCTACATGTGAGAAGCAAACCTGGAACCCTCACCAGAGGAGAAACCAACGTTTTGTCACAGCGCTGTAATTGTATCATGTTTTGTGTTGTTAATATTGATAGTCTGTTGTTGAAGAAGCTTAAGTAATGATTATTGATCATATGGGATAGTAATATTAAGATTTGTGTCAGCTTGCTGCTGCCGCTACACAACTGTATCGCGGATGGTGTATACAAGGTGCTGTGTCGCAAGGGACTTAGATGAATTTGGTCTTTATTTTTTTTGACACTGGGTGTACATACAAGTACAGGGTAGCTAAAGAGATGGATTCCACCCAAAAACTTAATGTCAAGATTTCACCAGAAATATGTTATGAGTCGCCCTGAGTCCAAAAAGATAATTTTTAGAAAAACGTATGTGTGTGAGAGAGAGACTCAAAAATGAAAAGACCATGAAATAGCAAACTTGCTATTTATGTTTAGTGTCTTTCAAGGATGCAACATGATTTTAAGATTTTGATTTAAAATACTGTATATTAAAGATGTTTACATCACAGATGTATATCTTAAATTTTCTGGGAATATCTTCTAAAGACCAATTAATTCTAGATAAATTTAGCTAAATTTTGCATAACTGGTAAATCATAGAAAAAAACGTACTACACAAAAAAGTGTGTGTTTGTATGATTAATGCTCAGGAATTGACAATGAAGTGATTCTCCTTCTAGCTTCCCAGTATTTGTTAGATACATGTTGAAAGCTTGGCATGATTCTAGATGTTCCATATTCATAATTTCTTCTTTGGTACATAGTTGGCACTTTGGTGGGATTAAAAGAGATGCTTATTCACACAATCATGTCCAGTTATCAGACAAAAGTTGGCAACAGCTTATTTTCTTGGTGCTCATTTTGGAATTAAATTAGAACTTTGTACAATTTGTAGCCAATTTTTATTTTCTTGTGTTATTTTATTTGTATAATAACTATCTATTTTTCTTTTTACAATGCATTTGATTCATAAGGAAAGTTTATAATAGTTTTTTTGTTAATTTGGGTTGCTTTCTGGGCCAAAAAATCTGCTTTTTCATTACCATCCAGTCCACAATTAGAATACATTGTAATACAACTTTTTTCCTCAGTTTATTAATTTGTTGAATTATCTTTTGGATTTCTTTAATTTTTTCCATTTTAGGGAGTCTTACTATTGCTTGTATAGCAGCCTGTGAGTCTGAAAGAATAACTATATTTTTGCATTGTTGCAGCCAGGGAAATAAATTTTGCACTGTTATATAAACAGCTTCTATTTCTCCATACAAATTTGTGGTATTTTTTTTCCAACATTTCTATAAAAGGAAAGAACTGGCATTTACCACGTGCTCCAGCCCCATCATTGGTATCAGAGAGGGTGTTTACATGTGTCCATTCATGAGGTGGATAATCTAGACTTAAGGTTTCTAGTGAAAGGGCTTTAGCTGTAACAGGACTAACATTTTTTTTTTGTTGAGTTTATATTTGAGATTTAACAGGTGATTAATTGTAATAGTCTCAGTATGGTTGATGCAAGTGATCGAGTTGGTATTTCTAACTTTTTACTTTCTCTACATAGTGTATAGAGAAGGTATTGTATTGCACCTAAAAATTTGATACCGAGATTTCACCGGAAATACATGTTTTGAGACTACCTGAATACAAAAAAAGCATATTTAGAAAAATATGTGTGTGTGTGTGCGTGCATAGCTCAAAAATGAAAAGTCCATTAAAAATCAAACTTGGTATTTAAGTTTGGTATCTTCCAAGGATGCGACACAAAGATTTTCAAGAAAATGCCCCCACTCCCAGCTACCCTTTACATGAACTTTTTTTGAAAATTTTAATTTTCTCAAACACGGCTCTAACGATTTTGATTAAAATGTCATATATGAAAGATATGTACATGACAAATAAAATGTATATTTTGAATTTTCTGGGAATAGCCTCTGAAGACTACTTTATTCTGGATGAATTTTACGGAATTTTACATAACATAAGAGTGGAAAAAAATTTATCGCACAAAAAATGTAGAGCACATTAAAACACACAATTTATGTCATATACATTTTTTCGTGGAGTTGGTTGCTTTCAAGATATTCCATGTTATTGGTTTCACCTTTAAAAAACTTATACTTTTCTCATACAGGAATGCGTCAACTCGTGTTCATACAGACAAAGGAACTTCAATCACATAGCAACCAGCTCTTGACTATCGCTTTAACCTACGATACTTCCTTATTTCGCTTCTACTTACAAGGAAGCAAGTAATAAAACTTTTTCTGCTATTTTTTTTCTCAATTAGCATGAAGTAAATAGAAGCATAAGCTTTTTAATAATGATTTGTTGCAGAGATGTAAAGAAAGTCATGTGAATGGAACACGTCAGATTTTTTCATACTGTAAAATAGCTTGATCTTCAAGTTTTAAATTCAGTGGTTGTTAGAAGTAGCATTCTGCAGTGCTGCTATTCTATGTAGATCTTGTTAAAACATAAAATTTATGTTGTATAATTTTTGTTGACTATTTCCGAGATAGTCCATGTTATTTGTTTCAGTTTTTTAACTATGTAACTTTTCTCAAACAGGAAGACACCTTTCTTTTCTCTCTCTTGTTTTCAGCTAGCCATAAAGTGAACCCTACCTCAATTGTTTCACTTAGAGAACAACTTTTAAAAGATTTGACTCTCGCTTCAGCCTAGTATTCCCTTATTTCCCTTCTACTTATAAGGAACTAAGTAATAAGACTGTTTCTGTTAGCGTTTATCTTGATTAACATGAAGTAGATAAAAAGAATGCTCCATAAGAATAATTGGTATAAGGAATAGTTAGAGAAAGTTATGTGAATGGATCACAGATTTTTACTTTCTCAAGCCTGTATGTCCAATGTACATAGTGGATAGAGAAGGTATTGTATTCCACCCAAAAATTTAATACCAAATTTCACAGGAAATGTTTGTTTTCAGATCCCCTGTGGCCAAAAAATGTTTTTTTTAGAAAAAGGTGTGTATGTGTGTGTAAAGCATAGCTGAAAAACGAAAACTTGGCATTAAGTTCAGTATCTCCCAGGATGCGACATGAAGATGTTCAAGAAAATACCCCTACCTTCAACTACCCTTTACATGGAACATTTTTCGAAAATTTTGATTTTTTCAAAAGTGGTTCTAATGATTTTGATTAAAATGTCATATATTTAAGATATTTTCATGACAAATGAAATGTGTATCCTGAATTTTCTGGGAATAGCCTCTGAAGACCTCTTTATTATAGATGAGTTTTGTATAACTGGTAAACCGTAAGAGAGAGACAAAACCTTGCTGCACAAAAAGTATAGATCTCATTAAAACACACAATTTATGTCATAATTTTTGTTGGAAGGGATTAGTCAATTTCTGATGTATTCCTTGTTAATGGTTTCAATTTTAAAATACTTTCTCTTATGTAAATTTGTCAACTCGCCATGCAAAGAAACTAATTTCAATCACATAACAACCAACTTTTAAAAGATTTGACTAGCACTTTAGTCTTAAATATTCCCTTATTTGCCTTCTACTTACAAGGAAGTAAATAATACAAGATCATTTCTGCTAATGTTTATCTCAATTAGCATGAAGTAGATAGAAAAATAAGTTTTACAATCTTTTGTTGCAGAGATATAGAGAATGTCATGTGAATGGAAGACCTCAGATTTTTCTCTCTTGGAAAGCAAAATGAGAATGTCTTGCTATGTAGTCAGAACATAGAAAATAATAAAGGGAGTTTACTTCAATATAGACAGAAATTTACTATAAAATAATTTAGATATCTGTAAACACACACTGTGTCTCAAATAGAACGTTTGTGACACTATTTCCAAGAAAATCTCTATTGACATCCGAAGCTCGTCCACAGAATGTTGTGGTACCGTTTTCTAAAAATAATTAAAATTCCTTACAACATCCCTACTCTTTTCCCCATTTTCTTTATGGATGAGATCAAAAAATTGGCATTCAAAAGTGAACTGTCATTTCCCATTATAATCTTCAACCATAAAGCGAAACATTTCCTGCCGATCTAAATGTTATAATAAAGGTATAACTATAGTGCATACTAAACATTCACGCAAGGATTGGAATTTTAGGTGGTCTGGCGAGCAAATTACGATATTCTCGCTTCCGCTTCAAGCGGTTCATTCAAAACACATCCTGCAGCGTTGCTAGAAATTGGCCCGCTGAATTGCCTGTTCTGTGTGAAACACATCAGAAAGGTGGTTCATTTTTTCAGCCTAATGAGTATTTTATGATGAAAAGGGAGAATATTGTTCCCGAAAATTCGTTTTGACAAGCCAGGGAAACTGTTTAGAGCTTGTAGCTTCTCCCATTAATGTGAAACATATTTTGCGCCCGCATATTGATACTAACCCGCTCTATGCTTGGAGTTTTGCATAGATCACTGCTGGGACAGAATCAGAAACGTCCATGTTCTGTCCTTTCTGATCAACGAGTTAATGTACAATGTAGAATAATAGATCGTTGTTTCTGAGTCATATTTGGCTACTTTTCATCACCAAGAGTTGGCTACATTGATTAACGTTGCTATGGTTGCTGTGTTCAAACAATAACACAACTGCATTCCAAATGCAGTAAATATGATTTAAGAAATGATTATATTAAATATCTACTGACAGAGTAAAATGATAGTGCTATCACTAGGCATATGTATTTCGCAGAAGTAGATGACGGAGAGTGAAGATATAGCAGTGCGTCTAATAAATAATCCAAAAGCGCTGCAAAAATGAGGTTAGTTTTTTCGTTTTTGTTCTTTAAATAAAGTAGGGTGCACATACGCTCACCACAAGAAATGTCACCAGCTACAATTTATGTGCTATGCCGAATAGGATCCTTTCTTATCTAGATATTAAGGGCCAATCATGCATTTTGTTTAAAAAAAGGAATATTACACTGAATAAATAAACATCTATCCTTTTTTTTTTTTTTTTTGTCATAGCTAACCATATCGAATCGGTGGTCCAATGAGCCACCGAATAAATAAAACCACATTTGGGGGAGGGCGGGGAGCAAGAGCAAGGAAGTGTACCGTAATGTAAGACATCCAGACATTCTTCGATACAGTTGTGAGCCGAATCATTTGTCGATAATTCCCCGCAGAAGTGCTTCCTAGCTATCGCTTCGTTATATACATTGGAATACTGCCATATTTACATGTTGAAGGTGCTAAGCTTAGCCGAGGGAAGCAAAGGTGTGAAGTAATTTGCGGCTAAAGGCAAGTGACTTCGAAAGTCACCAACTGGACACTTTGGTAACTTTGTAAACGGATTGAGAGATTGGCTGTAGGTACTATATAAGAATGGCTTACGGACAAAGTCAGATTCTAATTAAAACATTCTAGCATATGTAAACACACTTGGTCAAACTATAGTATCCACCATATTCATGTCATAATCCGAATTTGAAACAAGGACCTTCAGCATTTTGTCGTCCTCTGTGGTCTGGGGGTAACATATTAGCCTCTTGTTCCCAAGGTCATGGGTTAAATGTGGCAGAGAGTGATGGATTTTTTCGGACATAAAAATTCTTAGCATGGCTTCCTTTGGAACCTGTTGGTCCTGTGTTGTAGATTTGCGGCATGTAAAAGAACCTCATGCCTGATAAAGAAGCCCCTGAGCAAGATTAAGTGGTTTTTCGCATCCAATAGAGAACATTGTAACAAATATCTGTGTTGACTCAACAATTAGTTACAAATACAGTCTTATTTTCACTGATACAAATGATTCACTCGACATTTTTACTCCATGGCACGGGGAACCTTGGCCTACCGCCCGGCCGCTGCGTCCCCCATCTCGGTCCACTACAGACGTCATGGATGGGGTAGTATTGGAGGGTGAGACGTGGTCAGTGTCTCGAGCCCCCCCGGCCGGTTAATGCGGTCCTCATGACCTGGAGCCGCTACTTCTCCATCAAGTAGGCCAAGGGACTGAGTGCACCCCGGGCCAGGTCTCCCAGCGGGGGAAAAATCCCCACGCCGGTACTGGGGATCGAACCCAGGTCTCCCGCTTGGTAAGCAGCAACGCTACCACCGCGCTAAGGAGACGACCTCACTCGACATTAGTGAAAGTTAATAGCTACACGCCATCCATGGCTCGCGCACCACTGCGCGCTAACACTCCAGTCACTCACGACTCAGTACAATTCACAACTCACTGTAACTCTTCCTCCTTTTATAGCGAGAAAATGACGCCATAGACTTTCTAGAAACTGTCGAAGCCGACCACTGGAAAAGGACCGAGAGTCGTGTTTCAGAAGGTTCCGATTACAGCCGCGGCGCACTTCCTAGTCTTGTTTACATAAGGGTTTGTTTCCCAAAGTCTCCAAGTGTGATGTCTCACATTCCAGTCCTAGTGCCGCATACCAGAGCGAACGTGAGAGAGGTCGCACACACGGACGGCATTGTCACATTACTCTCTTCTCAGGGCGGGC
This sequence comes from Hymenopus coronatus, assembly GCA_030762935.1. NCBI lineage: Eukaryota > Metazoa > Arthropoda > Insecta > Mantodea > Hymenopodidae > Hymenopus > Hymenopus coronatus. Next base: position 8,340,300 of record CM060898.1, read on the forward strand.
TGGTCGTCCCGACTAGCGCCATCTTAGCGGTAAAAAATGTAAATGGCGTGTTATTTATGGACGCTCTTTTAACTACTATGGTTCTCAGCGTCCCATTCTAAATTGGGCGTGAAGTGGTCCCGTGTCGTAGATTTACGGCAAAATTAAGCGGTCTTTCACGCCCGCTTAATTTTGCTCAGGGGCCTCTCTATCAGGATTGAGGTTCTTTTCAGTGCCGTAAATCTACGACACAGGACCAACGGCTTTACTTCCCTTCCGAAGGAAACAATGCTAAGGATTTTTACACCCGAAAAAATCCATCGTCCTCCGCCTTGTTTGAACCCGCGACCTTGGGTATATGGAGTTGGCATGGTAACCATTACACCCATCTTAGCGGGCTAGATGGTCCAAATGTAACAGCCGCTTCTTTAGTCGGGTGCGGTCAACTCTCTCCACCACTCGGCGCGATCCTGCCCGCGGTTTTGGAGCCTGGACCTGCACCCCTTGGTCCTGGTTCGACAATACAGCCATGTCTGAACTTCCAGCCGGGAACCTTCCCTCTTGATTTGTCTCCATCTTGCTCGCACTCTGGGTGTTTTGAGAAATCGGACGGTTCACGAGGTCCTTGACAGTCGGTCACCAGACGCGCTCAAGCGGCCACTACATTCTCCCTCAAGGTCAACATGCGCAGTTCAGGATGCCCGTGGGAACTCCGGAGAACCACCTCGTCCTCGTGAGTGGTAGGATGCTCCTGCCAATGTCGACCATACGCATTATGGCTTCTGAGGACATCCCATCTTAATATCACCTCTTTAGCTACCCTCGCGACGAACACCCACAGACTCGTGGTGCTCTGTCCCAGGGTCAAACCCAGGAAGACGTTTTTCTCCACTGGCAAGGTTTCGCCCGATGCCGTCATTATCTCATGTGGCACAACAACCTCCCTTGTATCCAGCCGTCTGTGACGAGGCTATCTTCCATCCCTCTGTCTAAGACACACAGCATCAAGCGAGGAGATGGCGATGATGACTCAGGCGTGCTCTCCGCCACGTCAGGTTTTAGTGCACCACTTGCCAGTTGACTAGATTGCGGACAGCAGTTCACTAGGTGCTTGCTCAACACACACTGTCCTTCACCAGGTGCCTGAGTCGGCCGCATCCCCAGCACACACCTGATGAAGGTTGTTTTGTCGAGCACCGAATACTCCTGATGTTGTCGGTTACCCTGGCTACAGTTGCTCTCTCCTCAGACCTGTGCTTTCCTGCCTATGTGCAGGTATGGACACACTCGTGCTAAGTGTCCCAGCTGGCCGCACCTCCAAAACAAACCACTGCAAGATCATTGCTGAGACGTTCCTTGGCTGAGTCTCTGTCCCCGCTATAGTACCGAAAACTTCTAATTCTCCAAGTAGGTACTGCTGTGACCTTTGTCGCTTCCATTCTAAAGTCGGAGAGATCCATAGTGATCCCTGACAGTTGCCTTACCTCGTGGCCACTCTATCCTGTCCATGACTGCAGCACCAAACCTCTCAGTTGCTTGACAGGGGCTTTGTCTTCGTCAACTTCATCTCCATCCTTGTTTCTAAAGTCACTGCATTATCATTGCTTATATTTACAATTACACCAGGATTACTCAGCGCAACTGAAACTTAATTCAGGAATGTTTGTTACATCTTCATTACTTACGTGGCATGAATCTATTGGCAGACAGCTCTTATCAGCTGACTGTCAGGGATCACTATGGATCTTCCCGAGTTTAAGTGCTGCCGTTTATGCCTTGTGGACCGTCTTAGAATGGCAATTATCAGGCTCTGTCATATCTCAGCATCATGCACCCCTCAACAAAGGAGTAGGCAGCTTCCTGGAACACGTAGCTAGGTGGTAGATTCACCAGAGCTTTGTTTGCAAACTGTTCGATTGCTATGGGGTGAGCAAGGAAGGAGAAGAAGAATGGAGATGAAAGAGAAGAAGGTGCCGGTGTAGGGAATAGGATCATCATTGCTGAATTTGCAGCCATGGTGGTGAGGAAGGAGTATAATAGGTGTGGAAATGGTGAAGTTATTTAAGGATAATTATAGAAAAATAAATTGTTAGTATAATACAATTATAACATTAAATATTAGATTATATAAATAAAATAATGCAGAAAATAATATAGTTAAATGCATATACATAAGTTACATTATAAGTGGGTAGAAGAAACTTATTGTAGTAGATATGCAACTTAGTGCTGGAACCAGTGATGTAGCATGGGTATAGTATAGAATAGGAAGTAGGTGGTTGTTAAGTTGCTGGTTTTCCAGTAATATTTTAGATTTAGAATAATTTGCTTTGGTATATTGTTATATTTTAATTTATTTATACCTTAATTTTTCTTTTTATATTGTAGATCCTTGTTTGCTGATTTTAATTTGAAATTTTAGTTTATAGATTAGTTAATTATCTGAGAAAATTATCTAATAGGTAAAATTTGTAATGCTTGTTTTTGGAAATAAATTTAAAGTTTGAATATGTGCCCTGGTATAGTTACCTAGGTGCCGGGATAGCATATTCGGATTTTATTTATTTATTTTGTTCCATGGCTAGAACAAGCTCCTCCATCATCTCGCCTGGCTGTTGCAGCCTTGCCTTAAGTTGACTGCGGTAGGCCACAGCCAAGCGATGGCTCCTGAAGCAGTTATCAAGGGTCTCCTAGACTTGGCTGATATTGGGGTTGCATTCAGTACCTCTATTGCTCTTCCCTGGAGACTTGCTATCAGCTGTGCACCGCTTCTTTTGCTGACCATTGGTTATGGGTAGTGATGGTGGCAAACTGTTGGCGGAAGACTTCAAAGGTTGACGTTTCATCGTACTTGGGTGGCTGTTCATGTCTGAGCTTCTCGACCTTCAAGTCTTTCATCAAGCATCTCTTCCATCATGGCGTTTAGTTCCTTGGCGCCACTGTCAACTCTTCCCTCCAGAGCATTAAAGTGTTCCCTGAGGTCTTTCAGGGCATCAATGCGTTCTTTGACAGTTCTAGGGTATCAACACGTTGGTCAAGTTCTTTCATCCTTTCACCAAACTCTTCCATCTTTCCTCCAAGCTCCTTCAAATCCTCCTTCGTGCTGGACAGTTGTTTTTCAACTTTGCCAAAGAGTTCAGTTCTCACTTTCTCCATTGCGGACTCCATTTTATATTCCATCTTCTCCATACTGAGTTGTATTTTTTCACATCTTCTCCACAGTAATTTCCATTCCAGTTTTAATTTCCTCTTTTACACCTTTCAGTTGTCTTCATTTTCTTTTGCACCTTCTCTAATGAATTTACTGTCATTATTTCACTTCCCATCATGCCCATTTTCTCCAACAATTTTTTTAAGCATCTCTTCCATCTTAGCTTCTTAATCCCACTCCTGACACTATTGTAACAAATGTGTTTATATGATTCACTCGATGTTAGACAGTTGTTAAGGTTCATTCTGTCTGTAGATCCCAGAGTTCATGCACATACACATGAATGATGATTGTGTTTGGAAAAGGAACTAAAATATTTCTAGATATTTTTTAAAAAGTAATTAAATTCAGAGGTTTACATGGGGAGAAAGAAAAGAACCTTCAGAAACCTGTTCTGTAGCCAAAGTAAATGATACCTAATCTAAGTTATTTTAGGTCCTGAGACACAATTAAGGCCATTCCAGGTTCTATAGAATTTACATTATTGCTTCTGTTAGAGAACATTATTCAGTAAATATGCTACAAAACTTGGTGCATCACCCGGTCATTTAATGTACACTTGGCTGGCAGTCGCACGGCCCATCATCCAGTCACACATGCGTGGACGTCAAATAAAACCTCAAATCACATTAACAAGTATCAAAATAAATACAAAACATACCTGACTGTATCCATTTGTTGTGCACCATACCCCGATATTTTGATCATGCAAGGGAGATTCATAAGTGCAGTTCAGTTTGTCTGTAGCATAATATGGGTTGCGTTGTGATGACATATGACCATGTAAATGAAGCAATGTTTTGTCACTGAACATATTAATTGTGGTTCCATTGTTCCATCATTAACATTCCTAATGTTAGATAGGTAGAGTCAGACTGAAAAATTCATTGCCAAGCCGGGATTTGAACCATGGATCTCCCGGTCTCTGCTCTTCCACTGAGCTACCATGGCAACATGCCGGCATAGCATTGAATTTTTCAACTGACTCACATGGTTCCCAGTAAACCACAAGGTGATCTCAAATTATTTTGAGATGACAACCCCAATGGTGACTTACAATGTTGTAAGTACTTTAAGTCCCAGGATTCATAGTATAGCCAACTATTATGGTCATTTGGTATTGGTTTAATTGTTTTTTCACACAAGCTGTGTGTAGGACAGGAGTTGGATAGGTAGTAATTCAATGCTATGCCAGCATGTTGTCATGGTAGCTCAGTGGAAGAGCACCCGGCTAGAGACCAGGAGATCCGTGGTTCAAATTCCGGCTATTGAATTTTTCAGTCTGACTGTACCTATTCATTCCTGTCCTTCACATGGCTTGTATGAAAAAACAATTAAACCAATTGCTAATGTTATTTATGTGTGAACTGGACTAGAACAGAAGTAAGACTGATACATGTGATGGCAGACGAAGGTAGGATGTACGCGCAGGGAAATTAAGTGAAAGTCACATGGGTTGTACTGCTGGTGGCCAAGTTGTAACAAACGTACTGTACACACTCTCATTTTTTGAGAGTACCAATACAGCAACTTAAATTCCAATTCTAATGAACACTTTTAGAAATTGCAAACTTTCATGATACTTTACAGTGCTTCAGATATCTGTTTTTTGTATGATGTATTCCACCAAATTTTAAAAAGCCTCTCAAGTAAATAAACTAAACCAAATCTTCAATACACTAAATAATTGGTTTGAAAGTAACAAAATTCACATAAACTTTAAAAAAGACTAACTACATTAATTTTTGCACAATGCCAAAAAACAAACCTATGGATAGAATATGAAAGTAATCAGATTACAGAAGCCTGTAATACAAAATTCCTAGGTCTTATGATTGATTGTAACATGAATTGGAAACACCATATTGATTATATCTTACCCAAACTGAGCTCTGCATGCTTTGCAATCTGATCTTTAATTCAGCTTATAAATAAGATCATACTAAAACAGCTTATTGTGCACATTTTCATTCATTGATGACCTATAGAATAATATTTTGGGGAAATTCAGTAAAAGCTAAAAAAGGTGTTCATTATGCAAAAAAAAAGGTAATAAGAATAATGGCAGGGGAAAGATGATCAACTTGCTGCAAACCACTTTTCAAAATGTTTGGAATTTACCAATAGCCTGTGAATATATTCTAGTCATATTGTCATTTGTAATAAATAACCCAGAAAAGTTTACAAAAAATACAAATATTCATAACAAAGAGACTAGACATAGGCAGGACTTACATAGACTAAAAATTAATTTGCAGTTATTCCGAAAAAGAGGTTTACTACAAAGGAATAGTTTTGGTTAATTCACTTCCCTCTTCTATAAAAGAATTGCAAATGAACAAAAATGAGTTTAGAACAAATTAAAAAGATACCTTATTACTCACACCTTCTATACAGAGGAGGACTTCAATCAATCAAAAACACTGGTAATAATGTAACATTGTAAATATAATAAACATGAATATTCTAAGACTGCATGTCTACGAATAGGTTTTTGGAGACAGACATGTAATTGTAAATTATGCAAAACTGACACCTCTGAAAATTCATTATCAGAGTTACTATTTGTAAATAAATGTATTAGTAAGTATGAATAAATGTAATTCTTGATATGATCTATATCCTAGAGTTTGGGCTTTGAGTCTAATCTCAAATAAATCTGATGTGTTCCATTCACATGACTTTCTCTACATCTCTGCAACAAATGTAGTTAAAAAGCTTATGATTCTATTTACTTCATTCTAATCAAGAAAAAATTAGCAGATATAGTCTTTTTGCTTGCTTCCTTGTAAGTAGAAGCAAAATAAGGGAGTATCATAGGTAAAAGTGAAAGCCAAAAGCTGGTTGCTATTTCACTGAAGTTTGTTTGTTTGTATGGACAGGAGTTGACAAATTCCTGTATGAGAAAAGTATAATTTTTTTAAAGTTGAAACCAAAAACAAGGAATATCTCAAAAACAATAAACTCAACGAAAAAAATGTGTGTAATATAAATTGTGTGTTTTAACATGCTCACCATTTTTTGTGTGATAAGTTTTTGTCCATCTCTTGCGATTTAGCAGTTATGCAAAATTCTGTAAAATTCATCCAGAATAAAGTAGTTTCAGAGGCTATTTCCAGAAAATTCAAAATATATATTTTATTTTTCATGTAATTATCTTTAATATGTGATATTTTAATCAAAATTGTTAGAACAATTTTTGAAAAAAGTTCCGTGTAAAGGGTAGTTGGGGATGGGGAAATTTTCTTGAAAATCTGTGTCACACCCTTGGAAGATACGAAACCTAAATACAAAGTTTAGTTTGTAACGGTCTTTTCGTTTTTGAGCTATGCTGCCCACAGACCACACACAGACATTTTTCTAAAAATGTTTTTTTTGGATTCAGGGTTCTCAAAACATGTATTTCTGGGGAAATATCTTGGGTGCATTACAATACCTTCTCTATACACTATGTACATGAAACTAAAAAGGATGCACAGATTGCAATGTTATGTATGTAAGTGTGTGTTTTGATTTAGTTGCAGAGGGCTCAATCCTCAGAGATGGCTGGATGCCTTTACAGATCCTCATGCTTCAATTTACACGTTTAGTCGTTGCATGGCACTTGCAGATCTGCACGCCGATAGAGATTATAAGCTCATCATTGCTGATCTGGGCACTGGCAGCATCAATGTCAAACTCAAGGTTAGTACACCCAACAAGTGCTTTGAGTTGCCATTTGTAATACTCTTACAAAGCATCGTAAATTTTACACTGGATATTTACATTAACAGACTAAGCAAGTTGATATAACTACAGTTCTGAGTAGATATACGTAAAATAGCTATTAACCAATTTTGGAAAGCTAATGGTAGATTAAGCATTGTCAATTTGACAAAAGCTAGAAAACATATATTTAAATTACCAATTTATCAAGTAGAAGTAAGTACAGGTCTGAACAGATACAAAATAGTTAACACGTTACGGTAATTGAAAATTAGTTGGGTTGATTTTGTAACACTACATCACTTACTTTTTATTTCGGAAGACATGTTTCAGAAGCCGTGTGTTTCCTTTGGTCGACTGCCAGCATTGCTTGCTGTGGTGGTTGTCTCTCTCTCCAGTGGTGGTTTGATGAACCTCTGTATCAGTAGGTCGCCTGGCAGGATTTCAAAATTGAAATCACGGTTCTTGGTATTCCAAATATATATGATTTCCTAAACTTTTAATTCTATCTTCCTTGTGATATTTTTGGGCTTCTATTTATGCTGTGTTTCTCTTTCCAAAAATGACAAGCTACTGCAGATTTGTCTTCTTGTTTGAGTTTAATATTTCTGTGGTGTTCTTTTGCTCTTGTTTTTATATTTCTTTTTGTTTGGCCAATGTACATTTTTTCACATTCATTGCAGCTTAACTGATATATTCCTGGTTTGTTTTCTTGTTAATAAATAAATAAATAAATAAATAAATGGCATGTTATTTATGGACGCTCTTTAACTGCTATGGTTATCAGTGTCCCATTCTATATTGGGCACAAAATATCACTTAATTTTGCTGAGAGGCCTCTCTATCAGGCTTGAGGTTCTTTTACGTGCCGTAAATCTATGACACAGGACAAACAGCTATACTTCCCTTCCAAAGGAAGCCATGCTAAGGATTTTTACACCTGAAAAAATCCATCGTCCTCAGCTGGGTTTGAACCCGCGACCTTGTTTTCTTCTGGGATATCATCTTTTAATTTAGAATTTAAATTGTTTTTTGAGGCTAGAATGATGTCATGTCATTTGAAGATCCTCTGGAATTTGTAGAAAGTTGTAGGGTGATATGTAAGCTTCTTGTAGATGTTGTTTTCTTTCTGGTTTTGAGTGAGTGTACTGACTTCTTTAATTCTCTTCCTAATATATCAGTAGCATTACAGTAAACAAGTGTTAGAAAATAAAATTATAAATCACTCATTTTTGTTCCATTTTGTATTCATCAATTCGGTAAAAAGCATGCTTTATCAGGTAAATCTTTATGGTATTAATTTTTTTCTCTTCTTCTTGTAATTCCTTGATTGAGTGAGGTAAATGATTGTATAAGTGTTTTACAACATTTTCAATATATTTGGAAGTTAATGATCCCCTTAACAGTTCTGTTTTGTTCTCGTGTTATGTTCATGAATATTGCTATTTTTATTTTCTCTACTCGTACTATGTACATAGTGTATAGAGAAGGTATTGCACTCCACCCAAAAATTTGATACTGAGATTTCACTGGATATATGTTTTAGGGTCCCCTGTATGCAAAAAAGCATTTTCAGAAAAAGGTCTGTGTGAGTGTTGATAACTCAAAAACGAAAAGTCAGTAAATATCAAACTTGGTATTTAAGTTCAGCATCTTCCAGGGATCTGACACGAATATTTTTAGAAAAACCTTCCTACCCCAAACTACCCTTTACATGGAACTTTTTTCGAACATTTTGATTTTCTCAAAAATGGCTCTTAACGATTTTGATTAAAATATGGTATATTAAAGATACTTACCTGACAAATAAAATGTATATCTTGCATTTTCTGGGAATAGCCTCTGAAGACTACTTTATTTTGGATGAATATTATGCAATTTTACATAACTGCTAAACTGCAAGAGATGGACAAAAACTTAACAGACAAAAAATGTAGAGCACGTTAAAACACACAATTTATGTTATATACATTTTTTTCGTCAAGTTGAGCGTTTTTGAGATATTCCTTGTTATTTGTTTCAGCTTTGAAAAACTTATACTTTTCTCATACAGGAATTTGTCAACTTCAGTCACATAGCAACCAGCTTTTGACTATCACTTTAACCTATGGTACTCCCTTATTTTGAATCTACTTACAAGGAAGCAAGTAATAAGACTATTTCTGCTAATTGTTTCTGGATTAGCATGAAGTAAATAGAGGCATAAGATTTTTAACAGTAATTTGACCACAGATATAGAGAAAGTCAAATGAATGGAACACATCAGATTTTTTTCTTCAGTGTGGTTCCTTATTACATGTTTAAGACATTGGAACATATAAAAACAGGGCAGTGTGAAGATTTTTATTTTTCTAAAGCTACTTTTACACAACTGTAAAATACTGGTTTCAGAGGTTTTGATGGCTGCATCTTTGCCTCTGTTTTTAGTGGCTGATATATTTTCATTGTTTTTAATAATTACTTGTAGAAGGAATTGTTGCAATTTTATATCTCACAAGGGGTTTCATTGATGTTATTGTGCATTTCAGCCCTTTTTTAGAGGAAAGGTTGCCTGCCTGAAGCTTTACAGCAAACACACCATCAGTCAGCAACATTACCAGAAAGGAATTACATACTAAGAACAATTTTAATGAAAAGGTGTTTTGGAACAGTGATACGTAGAATAGAATATTTTTGGGTTGGGTATGTAACACTTAAGTATCACTTACATATAATTTTTCCAGACCGGTTTCAAAGTCATGTGGTGTTCATTGTCAATAGTTTCCAACTGAATTTCCACAGGGATACACCTTGTAAAACCCGCCAGATATGCGGTAGAGCTCGATGTCTTGGGAAAAAAATCCATATCATTAAAAATCAACACCTTGTATTCAAGTTGGAATTGCCGCCACAAAATATATTGTGGAGGTTTGTCACTCAGCCACCAGGGACCGTCACACCTCAACACAGAACACCCTGTGGAAATTCAGTTGGAAACCATCGACAATGATGCCCACATGGCTTCGAAACCGGTCTGGAAAAATTATCGTAAGTGATACTACTGTATTTCTGTTTTAGGTATACAAAGGCACATCTTTGATGTCAGAGAGCACCCTGATTGATGTACCCACAGGAGTAGCAGCAGTTTACATGGATACTAATGAACCACGAGTACCAGGTATGATGTTAGTTTTTCTTTCAGTTTTCTTCTTATTTTTACTTTCTCTACCCGTACAATGTACATAGTGTATAGATAAGGTATTATACTGCACCCAAAAAATCCCACTGAAAATACATGTTTTGGGTCACCCTCAATCCAAAAAAAGCATTTTTAGAAAAATGTCCATATGTGTGTTTGTTAGTCTCAGTCTGTCACTCTTATCGACCTGCGTGGTGTAATGGTTACCTCATATACCCAAGGTGGCGGGTTCAAACCCGGCAGAGGACGATGGATTTTTGCGGGTGTAGCATGGCTTCCTTCGGAAGGGAAGTAAAGCCGTTGGTCCCGTGTCGTAGATTTACGGCACGTAAAAGAACCTCAAGCCTGATTGAGAGGCCTCTGAGCAAAATTAAGTGGTCTTTCACACTCATTTAGAATGGGATGCTGAGAACCATAGTAGTTAATGAGCATCCATAAATAACACGCCATTTCATTTTTTTTTTGTCTGTCACTGTGTGTATGTGAGTGAGTGTGTTTTTTTTAGCTCCCAAGAATGCGACACAGAGATTTTCAAGAAAATCCCCCTCACCCCCAACTACCCTTTACATGAAAAAAATTTTGAAAATTTTGATTTTCTTAAAAATGACTCTAACAAATTTGATTAAAATCTCTCATATTTAAGATATTTACATGACAAATAAAATATATATCTTGAATTTTGTGGGAATAGCCTCCGAAGACTTCCTTATTCTTGACGATTTTTATTGAATTTTACATAATGGGTAAACCATAAGAGAGAGACAAAAACTTACTATCAGAAAATGTAGATCTCGATAAAATACATAATTTATGTCATATACAATTTTTTTCGTGCAATTGGTCATTTTTGAGATATTCCTTGTTATTTGTTTCAGTTTTAAAATAATTAAGTTTTTTCTCATACGGGAACTTGTCAACGCTTGGCCATGCAAAGAAACGGATTTCAATCCCATAGCAACCACATTTTAAAACATTTGACTCTCGGTTTGGCCTAGTGTACTCCCTTATTTCCCTTCTACTTACAAAGGAATTAAATAATAATACCTTTTTTGCTAATGTTTTACCATGAAATAGAAGAATAAGCTTACTAACAATAATTTGTTAAGAGATGCAGAGAAAGTCATGTGAATGGAACACATCACATTTTTTCAGTGTTTTTCCCAGCTTAGTTTGTTATCTATTACTAATACTAAAAGTTTGTTTCTCTTACTCTCTGTATTTGTTTATTATCTAATAAATGAAAACCTCCAACCTTCTAAACAGTAGTGATACCAATATAAAACCACACAGTGGTTTCAAATGGGAACTTACTTTAGAATGACCCTATACATTCCTGGTACCTTGTGCCTATAGGCTTTAATAGCTTTCAAAGCTAAGCTTCCTTTTGCTAAAAACTTAGGTCTGTATAATTTTATCTGTTTTTTGATAATGTTGCAGTTGCCTGCTAATATATTTCTGTCAAATGCTAAACCTCGCCACTTGCTACTAATAATAAATCTTGTGATTAAATTCTGTAAGTTATTTTCAAATAAATAGGTGTGAAGTTGTACTATATTTATAATAAATATCATTTTACTTTACAGCAATTATTGTTGCATCAGGACCAAACATATTTGTTTACAAAAATATGAGGCCTTACTTCAAATTCACCTTGCCGACCATGAACATGAATCCTTTGGAACAGGATTTGTGGTTAGAGGTAAGAAGAAATAGAAACTTAATCATGTAAACACAAACAATTCCTCTGGTTTCACCAGCATTTAAACAAGACTACTTAAATAATGGAAAATGAATCTTAGGTTGCTCCTCTTATTAAATTAGTGATAGGAGAAGTTTTGAGGACCATTATCCCATTCTTCGTACTTGGTTGACTGACCATGTTTCGTGATCTGAAATGTCATCTGAGGACTATCATTGCAAACCATAATACTACTGCGTCAAGAAAGTTCCGGGAATTTGCCAATAAAACACAAAAAATGAATTATTCATCCAATTTTATTTTATCCCCTTCAAAGTATGCCCCTTCTGGAATTATACATTTATGCCAACAAATAATCCAATCATCAAAACATTTTTGTAGGCACTTTTAGGAATCAATGTCAATTGTCACTGCAAATTTTCCTTTACGTCTTCTATCAACTGAAAACGGGTGCCTTGAAGTGGTAATTTGAGTTTTGGAAAGAGAAAGAAATCAACAGGAGCAGATCAGGTGAATATGGTGGTTGTTCGATAAAATTTGTTGAGTTTTTGGCCAGAAATGTTCTAAATAATAGCCTTGTGAGCTGATGTGTTATCGTGGTGCAGAATCCATGACTTGTCCTTCCACAAATCTGGTCTTTTTCATCATATTTGTTCTCTCAAACGCTGCATAATGCTCAGATAATAGTCTTTATTTACCATCTAGCAAGAACTCTGAGTGCACGACACCACAATAATCGAAAAAAACTGTCAACAAGACCTTAAGTTTTGATCGAGTTTGACGTGCCCTTTTAGGTTTTGGTTCAGTTGAGAGGCGCCATTCGGAAGCTTGTTGACTGGTTTGAGTGTCAAACTTGTAAACCCACGTTTCATCACCAGTTACAATGTGTTTCATGAATGTGGGGTTGGAACTGGCTTGTTCTAGCATGTCTTACGCGATTGAGTTTTTATAGAAAATTCAAGTCGTTCGGAACTAATCGAGCTGCAACGCGTGTCATGCCCAAACAATCGTTTAAAATGGTACAAATCGATTCGTGAGACACAGAAAGTTCAGTAGCAATCTCTCTCAGGCCTAAATGGCGATTTTCAGACACCATTTTCTTCACTTTAGCGATGTTCAGTTCAGTTGAAACCATTGATGGCTGACCAGAGTGAGGCAAATCTTCCACCACATCTCGACCACTTTTGAATGCACTGTACCACTCATATGCACATGTTTTTGATAAAGTCGATTCACCGTAAGCCCTCTGTAACATTTTCAGCGATTCGGCACACGAAATACCATTTGCAATGCAAACTTTGAGACAGATTCTTTGTTCAATATTTGTATCCCTTGTAAAATCACAAATCCCCTTTGAGATGGACTAACAAAATGGCGTACTGTAAACAAACTAGATGACAGATGATGATCAAACTCCGCATTGGTATGGAGGAAAGTTGTACCAACTTAGCGACAACAATAATTTCGAATCCCCTTTTAAACAGGATTTTTAAATGATCGATTCCCGGTACTTTCTTGACAGAATGTATGTCCATCCCTGGACAAAATGAAGCTTTACATGAATTTGCATAGTTTCAAGCATGCTCTTTCTATGCATGTGATGCAAGAAGTGTTGTAAACAATGAAATTTTGAAGTATGCTCGAGTAATTTGAATCGATATATAGACATGTTAAGTTTCCATTACTTTATTTTACTTGGACAAAAAGTTTCTTGAAACATGTCCAAGTAAAATAAAGTAAGTGAAACTTAACATGTGTGTTTAACAACTAAAAAATCTCCAGCATATGCTCTTTCATACTGCGGCTCTGATCATGTGAAATCATATTTTATCCCTGTGTAATTGGCATGTCAAAAACAGCTTTTATGCAAACCATATTATGCATTAACACTCACAAATTTTTAGGCATTAAATTAGACAACTGTTTAAAATGGACAGAACATAGAGACTATATATGCAGTGTTGTTAGCAAATCAATATATTTACTGAGGTATTATCAAAATTATGGTGATGAAATATGGGGGGTCCCGCTAAAACTAAAATGAATAAACTTCTTATTTTACAAAAGAAAAGCATCAGATCGATGTATAAAATGAAATCACGAGAATCATGTAGAACTGTCTTTATCAACAATAAGCTTTAACCATTTATTGTCTGTATACATATGCAACTATAGTATATATAACAGATAAGAAACTATTGAGTGCACAACCATTATACAAGAAACAACTGCAATCTCTTTAGACACACAAATAAAGGTTTTACTGAAAGTGATGTTGGTACAAGAGCCCAGGCAATTTTGTTTAATAGGTTACCAGTAGCACTAAAACGTTTAGTCAACATTTCAAACACACTGAGAGAATATCTCATTAATAAGTGTCTGTATAATTTACCCAGCTGAATTGAAAAAATACATGTAACAAATTACCTGTCCAATGTCAACTGTACAATGTAAAAGATTTACTGAATGAATAAAGTATTATTATCATCATCACCACCACCACCGCCGCCGCCACCATCATCATCATCATCATCATCATCTTTATGTCGTCCATGTTCACGATTACTGCAAACCATACATTTTTGGCCGCTCTTTAGGAAACTATCCATCACTTGGCATAGTTCACATTGAGAAATGCTGGCAATTTCGTGGCAGTTATGTTTCTTTGGTAAGAACCATACGCTGTCTTTTAGATTTCTTAGCCTGAATACTTCCTGTGGCCTGAAATTTGTTGTAAAGTTCATGGATTCTTGTACGGCCTGGAACTTTTACACCTAGAAATCTTTCTGCAAATCATACTTTTACTTGACGAGTTGACTGAGTTAGCAAATATGAGTCATAAATAAATATATGCTGTGCAGTAGAAAACATTTACTTTGTGACTAAGTACAGGACAGAATAATAAACCACTTGTAATAACTGAACTACACGATATCACTGTCAGAGCAGAGTAAAACTGAGTTAGAAGTATGACCTTGTTTACACATATGAACAGATTACTTATATATCAAAAGAAAAGGGTTAGAGGACTGCCTCCATGGTCAAGTGGTCAGCGAGCTGACTTCTCACCCGGAGGTCCTGGGTTTTTATTCCCAGCTGGGGCGGGGAATTTTTCTTTAACCAGAATTATTCCCTATCCCCCACAGAGTCTGGAAGTATGAATGCGAGAGTGAATGTGTGTGTTTAGTAAAATAAAATGATTAACCTAATGTTCTAAACCTATAGCAATACGAGTTGTTTCACAAGTCAAAGCCCCCGATATCACCATAAGTACAGTATAAAAACTTTGTTAGGCTTTTCTAAAAAAACGTCATTTAGAAACCAAAGTAAAAGAACAGTTTAGGTATATTAAATACAAACAAATTGATAAATCAACTGTGGCAGAGCATTTTTGGAAATTTAATCATGAAATAAATCTAGATGTTAAATTATTAAAACACCTAAACGGACTCATAGATTTAATGGTGTGGGAGAAAATATTTATATTAAAGTATAAAAATCATACAATGAATTTTGATATACCACCAGTTGACTCTCTCACCAAATTTGTTTTCATTCCAGTAGTTAGCAATGATTTAGTATACAACCCACCTAGTAGCAGTAACCATAACAATGTAAATAAACAAGATCAAAAAGAAACTGAGCTGATGATGCAATAGACCATTTTATTGCAAAACTAGTCCTTGGATTTCAAAAAGATAAGTAGAGAATTGTTACAATTATTAATTATTATATTAATATGGATGAAATAAATATTATTATTACAGCAGCAGTGTGGAGTCATGTGTCTACACGTCCAATGCAAAAAACACTGTGCAGCCGATTCGGAGTTTTTGACTCACTGTATTTGACAATACAAATTTATACATATTTTTATGTTGGCCAGTGACAAAGCTTAAAACTATGTGAGTTATGATACCATTAATATGCCACTTCTTCATTTCTTTTAGGTCCGCAACAAGAACATGGAAGTTGAAGTATTTTATGAATTATTACAAAATTTGCGTCAAGAGCTTGGATTTACAAACTTAACTTCTCGATCACAACAACTCCTCATGCTCGAGCCTACAAAATGGAGAAGCTTTGTTGATCAGTATAAAGATGTGCCACTTAAAAAACAGGTGTTGTTCTTCTTATATTTATTGTTAATGCAGCAAATTTAGTATTCTGTTTAAATATAAAGACTAATTTGGCTTTGCCTTTATGAGTAGCAGCATCGAATACATTGCATTTTTTGTACTTCCATTACCGGGAATAATTAGTTATTTATTTATTCCTAAGGTTGATTACATGGCATT
Source organism: Hymenopus coronatus (assembly GCA_030762935.1). Taxonomy (NCBI): domain Eukaryota; kingdom Metazoa; phylum Arthropoda; class Insecta; order Mantodea; family Hymenopodidae; genus Hymenopus; species Hymenopus coronatus. Next base: position 8,356,370 of record CM060898.1, read on the forward strand.
TTGCCAGTCATACTATATTTACATTGTGTCTTGTACAATTTTTTCATTATTAAGATCAACTCTGTAATGTAAGTATGAGAGGCATTCAATAAGTCCTTAGAAAAAAAGATAGAAAAAAAAATTATTTTTGTTAGATTTTTTTTATTTTTCAACTTAATCTCCTTTTACCTTGATACACTTTTCCCAGCATTTCTCCAAGTGTTTTGAGCCTTCCAAAATGTAGGATTTTGGAAGGTCCTCAAACTAGGCATCTGTTTGGGAGATGGAGTTTTCCACTGAGCTGGGAGCCAAATGTGGTGAATACTCTGGATGTTGTAGTAATTTGAACCTTAATTCTACAATTTTTGCCATTGAAACTGTGCATGTGTGCACTCTTGCATTGTCTTGATGGAAGAGAATCTGTTTTCTTTGCAGGTGAGGGCGTTTTTTCTCAATTTCTCTGTTCAACTGATGCAACAACAATGCATAATAGTTCCTATTAATTGTTCATCCTTTCTGCAAGTAGTTAATGTAGATGATTTATCATGCATTCCAAAAAGCCGAGGCCATCAGCCTGTCTGCCTATTTCACCACCTTAGTCTTTTTTGGAACCTTTAAAAACCCACTGTTTTGACTGCACTTTTGTCTCTGGAGTGTAGTAGTGTATCCATGTTTCTTCCACAGTTATGTATTGATGCAGAAACTCATCAGGATTGCGACAGAAAAGTACCAAACCAGCTTCCAAGTTGATCACACAATTGCTTTTATTCTCCATTGAGAGCAAATGTGGTACCCATATTTCTGAGATATTTGTCAGACCTAATTTTTGGTGCAAAACTGAGAACACCGTACCTAGTGATATGCCTGTGGCCTCTACTATTTCACTTTACTTTTTGATTTGTCGATGACTCAAAACCATATCTTCGACTTTGCCAATAATTTTGAGGAAGTTACTTCTACTGGACATCCGGAATGATGTTCATCATTTGTGGATGTACAACTATGTTCACATTCATTTATCCGATTGCAAATTGTTGCAAACGCAGGAGCAGATGTGCCATGAACTTCATCCAACTCGGCTTTTATCTCTTTTAGTGTTAAACCTTTTAAATAGAAATGTTTAATCACCATATGAAACTTGTTTTCTCCATCTTTTAAAGTAGCACAAATCTGTTGAATCAATCGCCTGCGACAATGAAACCACGTGATGGATATAGCTGAAACTTTAACTGCCATCGAGTAAGAGATGATGGTTACTAAATATAAACTTTTTTCGATGCTATGAGTGTAATTTTTTTGATTTTCTAAGGACTTATTGAATCCCCCTCATATTCTTCTTCTGTTTGATATATATGAAATAATATGCATTTCTAGTTTGTTTTATTCAGCTAGTGCTATGGTATGAGGTCGTTATCCTTACTTAAAACTTTTGTGTCATAAAAAATACAGCTATGCTTAAACTGTTTAACATTTGTGATGATGATTATTGTTTCTAGACCGTCATTACATGCCTCACTACAATGAAAAAGTCCATGACAGAAGAAGATGCCATATCATGTCTTGTGCTGGGTACAGAAAACAGTGATATATTTATTCTGGATCCCGAAGCATTTACCATTCTTGAAAATGTAAGTGCATCAGAAGTATTTTCTCATTTAAAAATGTTTGTGTGTAGACACAGAATTGTTTTAGGGGCAGAACAATTAAAGAAGTAGCATTAAGTGTTAATTTAATTGTTTTTTTCATACAAGCCGTGTGTAGGACAGGAGAGTCAGACTGAAAAATTCAATGCCATAGCCGGGATTTGAATCATGGCTCTTCTGCTGTCCAGCCAGTTGATGTAACCACTGAGCTACCATGACAACATGCTGGAAGGGCATTATATTCCTCAACTGATTCGCATGTTTCCTGGTAAACCATAAGATGATCTCAAACTTAACACACTTATCTAAAAATAATAAAAATAATGTGAGACCATGTTATGATTTACTGGGGAACATGTGAATCAGTTGTAGAATTTAATTTCCTTCTAGTGTGCTATCATGGTAGCTCAGTGGTTAGAGCAACTGGCTAGAGACTGGGAGATCCATGCTTCAAATCCTGTATATGTCATCAAATTTTTTGGTCTGACTTTAACTATCCAGGTAACAATAAATTTCTTCCAGCAACATCTGATGTTTGAGCATGCACATTGAAGTACTGTGATTGGAAGTGTACTAAAAGAACTGCTAAGTCAGTCAGGAACTGTCTGCTGTTGCACATTGATAGTCTTATTACTTTCTCTACATATAGTAGAGAACGTACTATGTACATGGTGTATAGAGAAGGTATTGTATTGCACCCAAAAATTTGGTACCGAGATTTCATCAGAAATTCATATTTTGGGACCCCCTGAATCCAAAAAAAGCATTTTTAGAAAAATGTCCATGTGTGTGTGTGTGTGTGGGGGGGGGTGTGGGCATGGACGTGGGCTTGGGCTTGCGTGTGCATGTCAAAAACGAAAAGTCCATTAAATTCTAAACTTGATATTTAAGTTCAGTATCTTCCAAGGATGTGACACAAAGATTTTCAAGAAAATCCCCCCCCCCAACTACGTGGGAAAAAGTTTCGAAAATTTTGATTAAAATCTCTTATAATACAAGATATTCACATGGAAAATAAAATGTATATCTTGAATTTTCTGGGAATAGCCACTAAGACTCTTTGTTCTGGATGAATTTTTGTGAAATTTGCATAATTGATAAACCGTAGGAGATATTCAAAAATGTAGTTCACAAAACATGTAGATCTTGTTAAAATATACAGTTGATGTCATTTACATTTTTTTTGTGGAGTTGACCATTTTTGAGATATTCCTAGTTATCGGTTTCAGTTTTAAAATAGGTACTTAAAACTTTTCTCATATAGGAACTTGTCAACTCCTGGACACACAAAGAAACAATTTCAATTCCATAGGAACCACATTTGACTCTTGGTTTAGTCTAGTGTATTCCCTTATTTCCCTGCTATTCATAAGGAACTAAGTAATAAGACCATTTCTGCTAATGTTTATCTCGATTAGCATGAAGTAGATAGAAGAGTAAGCTTTTTAATAATAATTTGTTGCAGAGATGTAAGTCATGTGAATGGAACACATCAGATGTTTTTTAGAAGTATTTAATGTGCTTTTAAAGCACTCTGGTTTGTATGGAATGAGTCTCAGAGGAGTTCATTGAACTTAGAGTTAACCCAAAGTTCATCTGAAGACAAAAAGGGAATTTATTGTCATTCAATTTGTTCATTTATTGCAATGTACATGGACACAGAAATCCAGGATAACTCCAAAAGTTAATAACAAAATATTAAAAATCTGATGTGTTCTATTATTATTATGACATAATCTATATCTCTAAAGCAAATTATTGCTAATAAGCTTATTCTTCTATCTACTTCATATTAAAACATTAGTAGAAACGGTCTTATTACTTAGTTCCTGTATAAGTAGAAGGTAAATAAGGGAACATACTAGACTAAACCGACAGTCAAATGTTTTAAAATATGGTTGCTATGGGATTCAAATCCATTTGTTTGCATGGCCAGGAGCTGACAAGTTCCTGTATATAGTTTAGATATTTTAAAACTAAAAGCAATAACAAGGAAATCTCGAAAATGCCCAACTCCACGATAAAAATGTATGATATAAATTGTGTGTTTTAAGTAGATCTACATTTTTTGTCTAGTAAGTTTTTGTCACTTACGGCTTACCAGCTATGTAAAATTCAGAAAAATTCATCCAGAATAAAGAGCTCTTCAGATGGTATTCCCAAAAATTTGAAGAAATAAATTTTATTTGCCATGTAAATGTTATAAATATAAGATATTTTAACCAAAATCGTTAGTGCAACTTTTGAAAAAATAAACATTTTCGAAATTTTTTCTAAGTAATGAATAGTTGGAGATGGGGGGGGGGGATTTTCTTGAAAATATTTGTGTCACATCCTTGGAGGATACTTTTTGTTTTTGAGATATGCTGCTCAAATGCAAAGTCAGACTAATAAAGAAGAAATGGATAGAAAAAGTCATTGAATTTAACATGTAAGATCTGGTATCTAATATGGATACATTTTATGAATAGATATTAGTAATAAATTAAAATTTGTGTTTAAAATGATGAACTGGAATCCATTACAAGTTTTGTTATATTTCAGATGAATCTTGGAGGCCAGGGTAATGCTAGCAGTGTTGGTGCACCTCTTCATCTGTGCGCTACAGGGTTGTATGATGTGGAGTTTCGTGTAGTTGCAGCGTGTCGTGATGGTTGTGTGTACCTCATGCGCAGAGGATGGACACAGGCCAAGGCTCTGGTTCATCTCCCAGCTCAGCTAGTTGCTATGGTGGTCCTGCCAGATAATAGCAGCATTGTACTTGCTCTGATGGATCACACTTTACACGGCTACTCCAAAAAGGTAAGCACTTTTTTATTTTATAAGCAGTGTATTTAACTGTTGGATATAACTTTTTCTATGTGCATGTACATTTTTTAATTCTATTTTATTGTGAAGAATCTGTTCAGTAAGATATCTCACTGACAGTACCCTACCCAAACTTTACTACTTTTGCTTTGTGTCAGAGTATTCTCTAGTCTTGCTGCTTTACCATCTGTAGTCAGATGGTGAAGTGCAGCTAGACTTTTGAGCTCTCATCTCCTGGGTCCATTTTTTTATTTTCTCTACATGTACGATGTACATAGTGTATAGAGAAGGTATTGTATTGCACCCAAAAATTCCATACCGAGATTTCACCGGAAATACATGTTTAGGGGTACACTGTATTAAAAAATAGCGTTTTTAGAAAAAGGTCTATATGCATGCGTGTCATGTCCTTTGTTATCAGATGAATTTTCATCGCTGAAGCTAGAATATATATCTTGCTCTCTTACGTCAAAGTCAGAAACTCTTTCAGTAAGGTCTGAAAGTGCAAATTCACAAGCTTTCTTGTAATACATCGTGAAGTGCAGCTCTTATTTTCTCTTCTGTTTGTTACATTCAGCTAAATGATGCCATGTTCCAACCAGCATATACAAACATTGGCAAGAGAAGTTAAATTTGGAGCTAATTAGCACTTTGAAGTGAAGATAAGATTCTGAAATACATTTTTCTATGGCTATGATTTAGAAAGTACATAGAATATCCCGCTGGAAAGAGTTAAAACATATGAAAACGACATCACGATTGGCAATTTTTGCAGAATTTTTGGATCACAATTAGGTCGTGGTTGGCACTAAAAGGGTTAACTGTTAGATATGACTGTCTTGTGTGAGATAGGAATCTGAAAGTAATGGTTGTTTACTTTCTTTAGCACATATGTATAATGCTTATAGTAGGTGCAGAAAGTATTGTATACCACCCAAAAATGTTATACCAAAGTTACACGAGAATAGATGTTTTGAGTACTTTTGAATCCAAAAAAGTGTTTTTGAAATAGAACAGTGCTTGTATATGTGTGTGGGGCTGGACAGCATAACTCAAAAGCGAAAAGTTGGTTAGATACCAAACTGGTGTTTAAGTTTAGTATCCTTCAGGGAAGTGTCATCCCTGCACCCTAAACTACCCTTAATGGGAACATGTTTTCAAATTTTTGATTTTCTAAAAAGATCGCTGTAATGGCTGTATATAAAAGATGTTCACATAGCCTATAAAATGCACATTCTGAATCCTGAATGACTTTTGCATAACTGTAAACCATAAGAGATAGAGGAAAAGCTAATACATAAAAAATATAGATCTTGTGTTAATTCATTGTTTTTTTTCACACAAGCTGTGTGTAGGACAGGAGTAGGATATGTAGAATCAGACTGAAAAGTTCAATTTCAGTTTGACTCTACTTATCCAATGCCTGTGATTGAAATCCTTTTCTTTGCATGACTATGAGTTGATAAATTCTCATATGAGAAAAGTTCTAAATATTTAAAACTGAAAGCAATAACAAGGAATATCTCGGAAATGGTCAATTCCATGAAAAAATGACATATATTGTGTGTTTTAATGAGATCTGCATTATTTGTGTAGTAAGTTTTTGTCTATGTCTTACAGTTTACCAGTTATGCATAATTCAGCAATATATATATATGTATGTAATGTACAGTATTTTAGTCAAAATCGTTAGAGCCATGTTTGAGAAAATTAAAATTTGGAAATTTTTCCCATGTAAAGGGTAGTTTGGAGGGGGGTGGATTTTTCTCAAAATCTTTGTGTTGCATCATTGGAAGACACAAAACTTAAATACCAAGTTTGTTATTTTACTGATTTTTCGTTTTTGAGTTATCGTGTTTACAGACACATACACACACACGCACACACACACGCACGCATGCACGCATGCACACAGATCTTGTTCTATAAAAGCTTATTTTGGAACAGGAGCCCTAAAAGATATTTCTGGTGAAATCTTGGTATAGATTATTTAAGTGGTGTGCAATACCTATGCACTAAGTAAAGAAAGTAAAGTAAAGTTTAAATGAATATGCAACACTGCTTGTATATTAGTTTTGGATAAAATTTGTGATGACATATTAATTATAATTAACTAACATTGATTGACATAAACTCTCTTATGCTTCAGAAATCTTGTTTTCCTTTAGAGCAATTGTTTTACCTCCCTTAAAGACATCCTCAGCTATGGCTCAATGGTGGAATTCTTGAAAACATCTTGGTCTTGGCTACTGGTGACATCTGGTGCTGATTCTACAAGTTAGTTTCAAAAGAATGTTGTCTTCTGCTGGCAAATAAAACTCATTAAGTTCCCTCTAAATTTTTTCATGCAGCTTTTGCCATGCATTTTTGGGGGAAAAATTACAATATTAAAAATTAAAATTGTCTTCTAAATTCTGTAATCAAGACTGCAGAACTGAATGCATGGGAGAATATCTACATGAGATCTCATGAATTTTGATTTGCCAGCAGGAGACAAAATTCTTTTGAAACTTGTAGAATGAGGACCAGATATTGCCAGTAGCCAAGACCAAGATGTTTCCAAGAATCCCACCATTCAACCGTACCTGAGCATGCCTTCAAGAAACAATTGCCGCTGAATCCTTGCATTTGAAAGTTGGTTCATCTGCAAAAAAACAGATGAAAAGCTTTACCCATTTGAATCAATCACAAAGCAGCATTCCAGTGCGTCTGTCGGTCAGACAATGGAAACGGATCTAGATGCTGCACCGTTGCAAAATCTGGCTATTTACAATCTCGTGCTCAGTTTGTGAACTTCAACACTTGGGTTGAGCTGTTCTATGCAAGCTATATATTATTCAATATTATTTATATTTGTTGTTATTTTTGATAGTATTGTTGGTGTTTGTATGCGATGCAACATAACAAGACATTCACAAATCTAGAGGTGGATAGACTTTTGCGGGAAGGTGTGGCGAGGGTGGACGCGACTTCATGGAAGAAGAAAGTGAATCATGTTCACAAAATAATACGAAAAACACAGGAATTAGACGGAATCATCAGTGAATGTGAACCACTAATGATATGTCTTGGTGACAACGATGATGATGATGATGACGATATGCTTCCGAGAATGATGACGATGGAGACTTGGATGGTATTGAGCCATTAAAATTCTAAACTGGTGAAAATCACTTTGTTATACCTATCTCTCCTTGTAACAAGCTACTTTGCATTAATTTGTTCTATATTGTCATAAATACATAATGAATGCTATATAACGGGTCATCCCATATAACCAAGATTCCCCTAGAGCCGGGAATTCTGGTAGCAGCACTGGCTGGTGTGAGCGTATGATAAAAACGTTTTGCTGGTTAAGAAAACTGTTAGGTTCACTATATTCATGCATGTTGAAAATGTTTACCATTTTCTTGAAGACACAATTCGAACATTGTAATTAATGTCTTCTTTGTTACAGATGTTATGTAATCTTCTATTGCCGTTTTCAGCTCATCGATTGTTTTTGGGTTGTCCTTATGACCAAAGCTTTAGCGGCTGCCCAAAGAAAATAACCCAGAGGGGTAAAATCAGGAGACCGTGGAGGCCACAGACTTTTAGAAATAGTCTTTCCCCAAAAAATTCCACTAACAGTCCCATGGATCTATGTGATGTATGAGCAGTGGCGTTATCTTGTTGAAAAAATGTGCCATTCACCTCATCTTCATTTAGCTGTGAAATAAATGGAAAAAGAATATCCGAGCAATAAACATCTGAATTAATTGAGTTATGGAAAAAAATTTGGCTCAATAATTTGAGAGCGAGAGATCGCACTATACACCAATTTTCTTTGAATGTAATGGGGTTTCCTGAATTGCATTAGGATTTTCAGTAGACCACACTCGCATATTTTGTGAATTTACGCACCCTGATAAGTGGAACCAAGCTTAATCAGTAAAAAATTTCCTATCTAACACGTCAATTCCATTGTGCAAAATAAATCTCTGAAACCATTCACAATACTGAACTCTTTTCCCGTGATCTGTGGGTTTTAATTCGTGGTCGACTGATAAATTATATGGAAACAAACCTAGTTCATTTTTGACTGCTTTGTATGTGGAACCGTAAGAAATATCACATTGTTGGGCCAATTTGTTTATTGATTTCTGTGGACTTTTAAGCATTCTATCCGATATATCCGATAGTTTTTCTTCTGTTAGCACACTGGGTCTTCCTCTCTCTAACAGCATCATGCACGGAACCTGACTCCCGAAATTTATTAATTAAATCACACACAATATCTCGGTGCGGTAGTTTTGAGTTTGGGAACCTGACAACAAAAGTTTGTTTCACTTTCTCAGATTAATTTCCACGATCATTAAAAATGTTTTCCACTAGAAACACACGTTCCTCTGTAGAATGTATTGATTTCGCTTCAGGCAGACGTCAGAGCTCACAGCATAGTAGACCAGTACAATAAACAACTCGTGCACTTGCAGCCGCCTATAATCATAACATCCCGTTGGAATCGAATGCGATAAACCTAGGGATGCCAACCTTTTATCGAGCGGTGGCCAGCAGCAAGGTGCAGAGGAAGTTCTTGATGACCCATTAATATCACTGTTATTTTCAATTATCATCAATAATAACGAATTAGCTTCATCATTCATTGGTATTCATTTATTATGTACACTGTTTATATTGGTCTTTACACTTGATAGAGACATTTGTAAGCAACTGTCGTTGTTTACTAGTTATCCTGGCAACACAGCATAGCCAACCTAATGCAAAATCACTCGAAATGTCAAGTGAAAGGATTCAGCGGCAGGGTGTAAAGGAAAACAAGTTTGTGAAGCAAAAGGGTGTTTATGTTGAATCAATGTTACTTAATTATAATTACCTTGCTTCAGAGTGAGACTTTGTGTAACTCATGTGAATGTTTGCGAAGGGCAAGAAGCAGTGGGACGTGAAGCTTGCAAGTGCTGTCACAGCTCTTTGTCACATTGCGCTGCATCATCAAGGTGTTACTTTGGTAGCTGTAGCTCTCACTGGTGGCTCAGTACAGTTGTACTCCGGACGTCAGCTGATGGATGTCATCACAGTACAAGATACCATTTCAGCCATGATGTTCGGAAGGTTTGGTCAGGAGGAGCACAGTCTGGTGCTTGTTACAGTCAGTAAGTTATCTTCACAACATTAAACCTGGTTGTTCATATCAGACGATGAATGAAACAATGCTCAAATGATCTGAGGGTCCATGGAGCTTAAAGTTACTCAACATTCGTCTTCTCAGGATAAGGGAAAACCTTATCCGGGTAACTCACTCTAAGCGAGATTCGAACTCATGACCTTTTGAATGTGAGCCAGACGCGCTATCACCACATTACCCAGGTGGGCATTAATAGTATTCTTCTTGCCAGTATAAGTAGAAATGTTGAGATCACTAGAGGAATATTTGAGGATTTTATACTTACTCTTTTTTGTGTAATAACTTTATTTAATTTTGTTGTTAAAGTTTAAAAACTCGCAAGGGTTCATTGTCACATTGATGTCACATATGTCGAAACTGCTCTGTAAATTATTATTTAACCCTTTTAGTGCCAATCATGATCTAATTATAATCTGAAAATTCTGCGGGAATTGCCAATCATGATCTAATTATAATCTGAAAATTCTGCGGGAATTGCCAATCATGATCTAATTATAATCTGAAAATTCTGCAGGAATTGCCAATCATGATCTAATTATAATCTGAAAATTCTGCGGGAATTGCCAATCATGATCTAATTATAATCTGAAAATTCTGCGGGAATTGCCAATCATGATCTAATTATAATCTGAAAATTCTGCAGAAATTGCCAATCATGATCTAATTATAATCTGAAAATTCTGCAGGAATTGCCAATCATGATCTAATTATAATCCGAAAATTCTGCAGAAATTGCCAATCATGATCTAATTATAATCCAAAAATTCTGCAGAAATTGCCAATCATGATCTAATTATAATCCGAAAATTCTGCAGAAATTGCCAGTCATGATCTAATTATAATCCGAAAATTCTGTGGGAATAGCCAATCATGATCTAATTGTAATCCGAAAATTCTGCAGGAATTTCCAATTTTGATCTAATTATAATCCGAAAATTCTGCAGGAATTGCCAATCATGATCTAATTATAATCTGAAAATTCTGCAGGAATTGCCAATCATGATCTAATTATAATCCGAAAATTCTGCAGGAATTGCCAATTATGATCTAATTATAATCCGAAAATTCTGCAGAAATTCCCAATCATGGTCTAATTGTAACCCGAAAATTCTGCGGGAATAGCCAATCATGATCTAATTATAATCTGAAAATTCTGCAGGAATTGTCAATCATGATCTAATTATAATCCGAAAATTCTGCAGGAATTACCAATCACAATCTAATCGTGCTGCCATTTCCATATGTTTTAACTGCTTTCAGGGGTAAAGTCTGTGTAAAGAAACATTTTCTGGAGTGTTTCAGGACCTTATCTTTACACTCCAAAATGCTAAATTAACTCCAAATTTAAATTCTGGAGACAGTGTTTGTTTATGTTGGTTGAAACATGGCATCATCTAGCCAAAGAGGAAATAAGAGCTGCAATTGACAATGTATTAGAAGCAAGTGAGTGATTTTGGATTTTCAGACCTTGATGAAATTGTTTCTGACATCGACGTAAGAGAGCAAGATATATATTCTGGCTTTAGCATCCAATAACAACAGCGCCTGTACATGAGGAGAAAGTAAAAATGGCATCTTTATTCCTAACATGGGTGTTTATTGTGCCACCCTTGCTCTCAGATTATTATGATTCAGTGTTAGTAAATGGGAAAATTAAAATTCAGTGTGTAAGTCACATCTGTAAACTGTAAGCTGCAGTTAATTAAATACAATATTCAGTTTGAAAAAGGGCGTAAGATTATGGCTAATTTTAAGATATTCGTTATATGCCTTATAGTTTAAAACACAAAATATCACTGTTACGTGCTCATATCTAGAAACTGTTGTGCAACAGTTCTCTTTTAAATTTAGGATTAATTTCAAAATGTAGTTGATTAATCTACATATGAGTCATACAAGTTTGTAAACGATTTCAGTAAAAAGGTAAAGAGTCAGAGTATTGAAATAAAAAAGTAAAGTGGTTAATATTAGTTAAAAAACAAAAGAATTTGAATTCGGTTTTTGTAACATAAACATCACTTATTTTTACTTTCTCTACACGTACTATGTACATAGTGTATAGAGAAGGTACTGAAATGCACCCAAAAATTTGATACCGAGCTTTCACCGGAAATATACATTTTAGGGTCCCCTGTATCCAATAAAAGCATTTTCAGAAAAAGGTGTGTGTGTGCATGGGCGTGGGTGTGGGTATGTGCATGAACACAATAACTCAAAAATGAAAAGTCGGTAAAATACCAAACTTGGAATTTAAGTTTAGTATTTTCCAGGGATGCGACACAAAGATTTTGAGAAAAATCCCCCCACCCCAAACTACTCTTTACATGGAACTTTTTTAAACATTTTTGATTTTCTCAAAAATGGCTCTAACGATTTTGATTAAAATATCGTATATTAAAGATATTTACCTGACAAATAAAATGTAGATTTTGAATTTTCTGGGAATAGCCGCTGAAGACTACTTTATTCTGGATGAAATTTATGGTATTTTGCATAACTGCTAAACCATAAGAGATGGATAAAAACTTACCTCACAAAAAATGTAGAGCGCCTTAAAACACACAATTTATGTTATATACATTTTTTTCATGGAGTTGATTGTTTTTGAGACATTCCTTGTTTTTGGTTTCAGCTTTAAAAAACATACCTTTCTCATACAGGAATTTGTTAACTCCGTCCATACAAACAAAAGAACTTCAGCTTTTGACTATCACTTTAACCTATGGCACTCTCTTATTTCACTTCTACTTACAAGGAAGCAAGTAATAAGACTATTTCTGCTAATTTTTTTCTTGATTAGCATTAAGTGAGTAGATGTATAAGCTTTTTAACAATAATTTGTTGCAGAGATGTAGAGAAAATCATGTGAATGGAACACATCTGATTTTTACTTACTGGGACCAGTTTCGGAACACTTGTTCCCATATTCAACCCTTAATTCCAACTAATCTTGCTTCGTCGGCATCAGTGATGGTAGTGGCGTGTAATACTTGTGGAGGCATCTGTTGCTGTATCTATGAACTTCCAAAGTTTTTCTGTATGGTGGTTAATCAAAATTCATGATATGGCTGTTTTTCTTCATGATGTAGATCTTCTCCCAGACATCTAATTCTGTGGGTTTATATGCTGGTTTTAATAGTTTTATATTTGGTGTTATTTCATGTCCTGATGTCCAGAAATGATAGGCAACTGCTGATTTTTCTGTTTGTTTGTATTTTACATTTCTCATGTGTTCCTTTAATCTGGTCTGGTTAATATTAGATTTGTTGTTTGCAGGTGGACAGTTGGTGGTTAAAATTCTGAAAAGAACAGCACATTTTACTGCTCAGAGTAATGGAACTGGTATGGTTCCTCCACAGCAAATAAAGATGTTAATACCAAAGAAAACCAAGCTCTTCATGGAACACACTTTAAGAGAAAGAGAAAACACTGTAGGTGAGTGTCAGTTTGTATTTCATTCTTGTAGAACTACAGATCAGGTATGGCAAATGATCTATCACCATTTTTCAAACATGTTTATTTTCTCAGAAATTGTTCTAATGATTTGTATTCAAAAACCATATGTTTAAGAACTTTTCATGACAGATGAAATGTAAATCTCAACTTCTCTGAAGCACTCTTCATTCTAACTTTTTTGTGAAGTTAACTATTTTAAAAAACATGTTCTTTTCAAATGGGAGGTCGATATTCATGTTTTTCTTCTTGGCCATGCAAAAGGAACAGAATTACTCAAGGCCCCCACATTGCAATCAGCTCTAAAAAAGATTTGAAATGCTGCTTAAACCCTGCTGTATTCCCTTAATCTATCCCTGCACTTAAACTTTTCCCAATGGGAAGTCGTCATATGTTTCCTATCTCTTTTAATTTACTCCTGGCCATGGAAGGAGAACTGAATTTCATTTCAATTGCACAGTGACAGCTTTTAGAAGATTTGACTATTGCTTTAACCTAATGTATTCCCTTATTTCCCTTCTACTTACAAGGAAGCAAGTAGTAAGACAATTTCTGCTAATGTTTACCTCCCTTAACATTATATAGATAAAAGAATACTTTGTTTGCAGGACAGATAGAGAATGTCATGTGAATGCAACGCATCAGATTTTTGCTAACATTTATGAAGCCCACAGTTGATTTCTTGTTTGAGATGTATGCCTGAATCCTAATACAGGTTTGGTTAACATTTTACAGCAATGCATCAAACATTCCAACATGATTTGTTTAGACTGAGGTTAGACACTGCAAGAGCTTGTGTTAAAGCACTTCAAAGCTGCAGTAATCCTTTCTCTGATGATACAAAGGAACCACTGAAGATGTCAGCACAGGTAACACTATAGCATTTCTTCATTTTGCTAATGGTCCTTATTACTTTATCTGCTATTTGGCTGTGTTAGATAGAGTAAGAATTGCATCCCACCATAAATGACACACTTAATATTCCCTGAACCCATAAAAATAACTTTTTTCCACAACTGAGTATAATAGAGTAGTTTATGAGCTCATTTCAGATCACAAACTTGATTTTTACGGAATCCACATACAAAGAAGTGCAGCAAGCGTAAAGTAATTTTGTTCCAACTTTACGCTTGCCAAAACAATTCACGATATTAGTGTGTATATATCACTGATCAACAAACAAACAATTAAAATTAGTTGTGCACAATATAATGTTATGTTCAACGTCAGTAAGTGACAAATATTCTATCGTATCTCTAAGGATATCATAATTCTGCCATTTTCTCAAAATACATCACAGAACAACAATAATATTAATGACTTCTTCTTGGGATGTCAGCCAGGTAAGTGTTGGATTAATTTCCAAGCTTTCAATGATGCACTCTGTCGCCATCATCAGGAAACTGGAGAGAAGTTGCTCTGGCGATGGTGGAGGGGAAGGCTGAAGGACCGCCTCATGCACTGTCACTGGTCAGTACTGGCCAATGGGGGTTGAGGAGGATGGGGCAAGTGCTTATGAATTATAGGTAGCCATGTTTTGCTTATTTGCACTTCTGCATCTTTGTTAAAAGTATTTTTGTTGTTTTTACGAATATTGTGTCTTTCATTATTATATATACGATGGCTATCCAGAAAGTAACAGACAATTTGTCATAACTAAATATAATGAAAGATATTGACACAAAATTTTATTTACAAAGTTACAATATCTTCTTGTATTTCTTAATATAATCTGCATTCTCTCAAGAAATTTATTGTCACGTGGTAACAGTTTTTCAACACCGACGTTATACTTTTTTACTGCCAAAGAATTGATTCGTTTGTTTTTTTTAATGCACAAAATGTTCAGTCAATTGAATGTTATAGGCAGATAGCACAAGTGTACGGTGATAATGCAATGAATGAGTCTTCTGTTAGGAAATGGCATGTAATCAAGGAACAACTAGTGTGCACGACAAAGACTGGAGTGGAAGTTCATAAATCATTATGGAAGAGTTGAAAGTAAATGTTGATAAAAGAATTGAGAAAAACCTGTATTAAATTTGGATACCATACATGACTTTTTGGGTAAAAAAATTTCCCAACCTCAAAGTGGCACTACATCTTGGCTGAGATTTTTGGCAATAGAAGAGTATAATATCTGCATTGAAAAACCGGTACCACGTGACAATAAATAGCTTGATAGCAATGACGATTACGTTGAGAAATAGAGTAAGGTAGTGTAACTTTGTAAATAAAGTTTTGTGTTGATAACTTTAGTTATTATTAGTTATGTCAAATCGTTTGTTACTTTCTGGTTGACCCTCGTATTATGTATTATTTGTCATGTAAATATCTTTAATATACAATATTTTAAACAAAATTGTTAGAGTCATTTTTGAGGAAATAAAAATTTTCATAAATATTTTCATGTAAAGGGTAGTTGAGGGTGGGGGGATTTTCTTAAAAATCTTTGTGTCATATCCTTGCGAGATACTAAACTTAAGTACCTAGTTTGGTACTTAACGGACTTTTCATTTTTGAGCTATGCTGTCTACAGACACATACACAAACAAATACACACACACACACACGCACACACATGGAATTTTTTCTAAAAATGCTTTTTCTTAGATTCAGGGTATCCCAAAACTTGTAGTTCCAGTGAAATATCGGTATCAAATTTTTGGGTGCAGTACAATACCTTCTCTATACACTAGTACATAGTATGTGTAGAGAAAGTAAGCAATGTATCATATACACTTAATTACATTTTTCCTTAACATTTACAGGTTCTTGGTTTGGGACCAACATTCAAAATTGTTATAACTCTGGAGAACATGTCTTCATCAGAACCATCCAGAAACCTCGCCATAACATTTCACTGTGATGATAAAATATATATTATTGATAAGCCTTTCATTCAGGTGAGTAATATTCTTATATTGTATATAGGTTAAGATGGTCGTCTCCTTAGCGCGGTGGTAGCGCAGCTGCCTACCAAGCGGGAGACCTGGGTTCGATCCCCAGTACCGGCGTGGGGATTTTTCCCCCGCTGGGAGACCTGGACCGGGGTGCACTCAGCCTCGTGAGGTCCCTGGGGGGCCAATTGAGGAGCTACTTGATGGAGAAGTAGCGGCTCCAGGTCGTGAGGACCGCATTAACCGGCCGGGAGGGGCTCGAGGCGCTGACCACGTCTCACCCTCCAATACTGCACCCCATCCATGATGTCTGTAGTGGACCGAGATGGGGGACGCAGCGGCCGGGCGGTAGGCCAAAGTTCCCCGTGAGCTGTCGTGCCATGGAGTAAAAAAAATAGGTTAAGATATCCTTTATTATTGTATTACAGTATTATAACAAGTAATATCACGAGTGTTTTCATCTTGTCGATAATTCACGACTGGAGCGAAGCAACGTCCTATGAGATAAAACACGAGTTGTATTTGATAAGACAATTCAGCGAAATAGACTGTTAATAATTTATAATATATAGGAAGGGAGATTTTATCATTGTAATACTTACATTAGTTCTCAAATGGTAGATGACGCATTCGACTATGTTTATTTACCAATTTTGTTTTTCTTTCTTCACTGCCTCCTGAATTATGATATGGCCTACCGCGTCTACACCCAATGCATGAATATTGATAGCAACAATAGAAATAGGGAACAATTATTTTATTTCAGCTTTTAATAACTAACACATGAAATGGAAACAAACATTATTTTATTTGAGGTTATTGCACTCATCTCATACATAGAAATACAAATAATGATTATTTTCACTCCTTTTTTGAACTAAATACATTATGAACTGGATAAAAACTGAAAATAAACTTGTAACTGAATTAATTGAAAGTGTAGTGTGGAACTGACAATTATTAAAAGTGAAGTTTGGCTGTCACCTTGTTACCAATAACCAAGACAGGAGATTAAACAATTGAAAGTGTAGTGTGGAACTGACAGTTATTAAAAGTGAAGGTTGGCTGTCACCTTGTTACCAATAACCAAGACAGGAGATTAAACAATTGAAAGTGTAGTGTGGAACTGACAGTTATTAAAAGTGAAGGTTGGCTGTCACCTTGTTACCAATAACCAAGACAGGAGATTAAACAATTGAAAGTGTAGTGTGGAACTGACAGTTATTAAAAGTGAAGGTTGGCTGTCACCTTGTTACCAATAACCAAGACAGGAGATTAAACAATTGAAAGTGTAGTGTGGAACTGACAGTTATTAAAAGTGAAGGTTGGCTGTCACCTTGTTACCAATAACCAAGACAGGAGATTAAACAATTGAAAGTGTAGTGTGGAACTGACAGCTATTAAAAGTGAAGGTTGGCTGTCACCTTGTTACCAATAACCAAGACAGGAGATTAAACAATTGAAAGTGTAGTGTGGAACTGACAATTATTAAAAGTGAAGGTTGGCTGTCACCTTGTTACCAATAACCAAGACAGGAGATTAAACAATTGAAAGTGTAGTGTGGAACTGACAATTATTAAAAGTGAAGGTTGGCTGTCACCTTGTTACCAATAACCAAGACAGGAGATTAAACAATTGAAAGTGTAGTGTGGAACTGACAATTATTAAAAGTGAAGGTTGGCTGTCACCTTGTTACCAATAACCAAGACAGGAGATTAAACAATTGAAAGTGTAGTGTGGAACTGACAATTATTAAAAGTGAAGGTTGGCTGTCACCTTGTTACCAATAACCAAGACAGGAGATTAAACAATTGAAAGTGTAGTGTGGAACTGACAATTATTAAAAGTGAAGGTTGGCTGTCACCTTGTTACCAATAACCAAGACAGGAGATTAAACAATTGAAAGTGTAGTGTGGAACTGACAATTATTAAAAGTGAAGGTTGGCTGTCACCTTGTTACCAATAACCAAGACAGGAGATTAAACAATTGAAAGTGTAGTGTGGAACTGACAATTATTAAAAGTGAAGGTTGGCTGTCACCTTGTTACCAATAACCAAGACAGGAGATTAAACAATTGAAAGTGTAGTGTGGAACTGACAATTATTAAAAGTGAAGGTTGGCTGTCACCTTGTTACCAATAACCAAGACAGGAGATTAAACAATTGAAAGTGTAGTGTGGAACTGACAGTTATTAAAAGTGAAGGTTGGCTGTCACCTTGTTACCAATAACCAAGACAGGAGATTAAACAATTGAAAGTGTAGTGTGGAACTGACAGTTATTAAAAGTGAAGGTTGGCTGTCACCTTGTTACCAATAACCAAGACAGGAGATTAAACAATTGAAAGTGTAGTGTGGAACTGACAATTATTAAAAGTGAAGGTTGGCTGTCACCTTGTTACCAATAACCAAGACAGGAGATTAAACAATTGAAAGTGTAGTGTGGAACTGACAATTATTAAAAGTGAAGGTTGGCTGTCACCTTGTTACCAATAACCAAGACAGGAGATTAAACAATTGAAAGTGTAGTGTGGAACTGACAGCTATTAAAAGTGAAGGTTGGCTGTCACCTTGTTACCAATAACCAAGACAGGAGATTAAACAATTGAAAGTGTAGTGTGGAACTGACAGCTATTAAAAGTGAAGGTTGGCTGTCACCTTGTTACCAATAACCAAGACAGGAGATTAAACAATTGAAAGTGTAGTGTGGAACTGACAGCTATTAAAAGTGAAGGTTGGCTGTCACCTTGTTACCAATAACCAAGACAGGAGATTAAACAATTGAAAGTGTAGTGTGGAACTGACAATTATTAAAAGTGAAGGTTGGCTGTCACCTTGTTACCAATAACCAAGACAGGAGATTAAACAATTGAAAGTGTAGTGTGGAACTGACAGTTATTAAAAGTGAAGGTTGGCTGTCACCTTGTTACCAATAACCAAGACAGGAGATTAAACAATTGAAAGTGTAGTGTGGAACTGACAATTATTAAAAGTGAAGGTTGGCTGTCACCTTGTTACCAATAACCAAGACAGGAGATTAAACAATTGAAAGTGTAGTGTGGAACTGACAGTTATTAAAAGTGAAGGTTGGCTGTCACCTTGTTACCAATAACCAAGACAGGAGATTAAACAATTGAAAGTGTAGTGTGGAACTGACAATTATTAAAAGTGAAGGTTGGCTGTCACCTTGTTACCAATAACCAAGACAGGAGATTAAACAATTGAAAGTGTAGTGTGGAACTGACAGCTATTAAAAGTGAAGGTTGGCTGTCACCTTGTTACCAATAACCAAGACAGGAGATTAAACAATTGAAAGTGTAGTGTGGAACTGACAGCTATTAAAAGTGAAGGTTGGCTGTCACCTTGTTACCAATAACCAAGACAGGAGATTAAACAATTGAAAGTGTAGTGTGGAACTGACAATTATTAAAAGTGAAGGTTGGCTGTCACCTTGTTACCAATAACCAAGACAGGAGATTAAACAATTGAAAGTGTAGTGTGGAACTGACAGCTATTAAAAGTGAAGGTTGGCTGTCACCTTGTTACCAATAACCAAGACAGGAGATTAAACAATTGAAAGTGTAGTGTGGAACTGACAATTATTAAAAGTGAAGGTTGGCTGTCACCTTGTTACCAATAACCAAGACAGGAGATTAAACAATTGAAAGTGTAGTGTGGAACTGACAGTTATTAAAAGTGAAGGTTGGCTGTCACCTTGTTACCAATAACCAAGACAGGAGATTAAACAATTGAAAGTGTAGTGTGGAACTGACAGTTATTAAAAGTGAAGGTTGGCTGTCACCTTGTTACCAATAACCAAGACAGGAGATTAAACAATTGAAAGTGTAGTGTGGAACTGACAATTATTAAAAGTGAAGGTTGGCTGTCACCTTGTTACCAATAACCAAGACAGGAGATTAAACAATTGAAAGTGTAGTGTGGAACTGACAGTTATTAAAAGTGAAGGTTGGCTGTCACCTTGTTACCAATAACCAAGACAGGAGATTAAACAATTGAAAGTGTAGTGTGGAACTGACAGTTATTAAAAGTGAAGGTTGGCTGTCACCTTGTTACCAATAACCAAGACAGGAGATTAAACAATTGAAAGTGTAGTGTGGAACTGACAGTTATTAAAAGTGAAGGTTGGCTGTCACCTTGTTACCAATAACCAAGACAGGAGATTAAACAATTGAAAGTGTAGTGTGGAACTGACAATTATTAAAAGTGAAGGTTGGCTGTCACCTTGTTACCAATAACCAAGACAGGAGATTAAACAATTGAAAGTGTAGTGTGGAACTGACAATTATTAAAAGTGAAGGTTGGCTGTCACCTTGTTACCAATAACCAAGACAGGAGATTAAACAATTGAAAGTGTAGTGTGGAACTGACAGTTATTAAAAGTGAAGGTTGGCTGTCACCTTGTTACCAATAACCAAGACAGGAGATTAAACAATTGAAAGTGTAGTGTGGAACTGACAGTTATTAAAAGTGAAGGTTGGCTGTCACCTTGTTACCAATAACCAAGACAGGAGATTAAACAATTGAAAGTGTAGTGTGGAACTGACAGTTATTAAAAGTGAAGGTTGGCTGTCACCTTGTTACCAATAACCAAGACAGGAGATTAAACAATTGAAAGTGTAGTGTGGAACTGACAATTATTAAAAGTGAAGGTTGGCTGTCACCTTGTTACCAATAACCAAGACAGGAGATTAAACAATTGAAAGTGTAGTGTGGAACTGACAGTTATTAAAAGTGAAGGTTGGCTGTCACCTTGTTACCAATAACCAAGACAGGAGATTAAACAATTGAAAGTGTAGTGTGGAACTGACAGTTATTAAAAGTGAAGGTTGGCTGTCACCTTGTTACCAATAACCAAGACAGGAGATTAAACAATTGAAAGTGTAGTGTGGAACTGACAGTTATTAAAAGTGAAGGTTGGCTGTCACCTTGTTACCAATAACCAAGACAGGAGATTAAACAATTGAAAGTGTAGTGTGGAACTGACAGTTATTAAAAGTGAAGGTTGGCTGTCACCTTGTTACCAATAACCAAGACAGGAGATTAAACAATTGAAAGTGTAGTGTGGAACTGACAATTATTAAAAGTGAAGGTTGGCTGTCACCTTGTTACCAATAACCAAGACAGGAGATTAAACAATTGAAAGTGTAGTGTGGAACTGACAGTTATTAAAAGTGAAGGTTGGCTGTCACCTTGTTACCAATAACCAAGACAGGAGATTAAACAATTGAAAGTGTAGTGTGGAACTGACAGTTATTAAAAGTGAAGGTTGGCTGTCACCTTGTTACCAATAACCAAGACAGGAGATTAAACAATTGAAAGTGTAGTGTGGAACTGACAGTTATTAAAAGTGAAGGTTGGCTGTCACCTTGTTACCAATAACCAAGACAGGAGATTAAACAATTGAAAGTGTAGTGTGGAACTGACAATTATTAAAAGTGAAGGTTGGCTGTCACCTTGTTACCAATAACCAAGACAGGAGATTAAACAATTGAAAGTGTAGTGTGGAACTGACAATTATTAAAAGTGAAGGTTGGCTGTCACCTTGTTACCAATAACCAAGACAGGAGATTAAACAATTGAAAGTGTAGTGTGGAACTGACAATTATTAAAAGTGAAGGTTGGCTGTCACCTTGTTACCAATAACCAAGACAGGAGATTAAACAATTGAAAGTGTAGTGTGGAACTGACAGTTATTAAAAGTGAAGGTTGGCTGTCACCTTGTTACCAATAACCAAGACAGGAGATTAAACAATTGAAAGTGTAGTGTGGAACTGACAGTTATTAAAAGTGAAGGTTGGCTGTCACCTTGTTACCAATAACCAAGACAGGAGATTAAACAATTGAAAGTGTAGTGTGGAACTGACAGTTATTAAAAGTGAAGGTTGGCTGTCACCTTGTTACCAATAACCAAGACAGGAGATTAAACAATTGAAAGTGTAGTGTGGAACTGACAGTTATTAAAAGTGAAGGTTGGCTGTCACCTTGTTACCAATAACCAAGACAGGAGATTAAACAATTGAAAGTGTAGTGTGGAACTGACAGTTATTAAAAGTGAAGGTTGGCTGTCACCTTGTTACCAATAACCAAGACAGGAGATTAAACAATTGAAAGTGTAGTGTGGAACTGACAGTTATTAAAAGTGAAGGTTGGCTGTCACCTTGTTACCAATAACCAAGACAGGAGATTAAACAATTGAAAGTGTAGTGTGGAACTGACAGTTATTAAAAGTGAAGGTTGGCTGTCACCTTGTTACCAATAACCAAGACAGGAGATTAAACAATTGAAAGTGTAGTGTGGAACTGACAGTTATTAAAAGTGAAGGTTGGCTGTCACCTTGTTACCAATAACCAAGACAGGAGATTAAACAATTGAAAGTGTAGTGTGGAACTGACAGTTATTAAAAGTGAAGGTTGGCTGTCACCTTGTTACCAATAACCAAGACAGGAGATTAAACAATTGAAAGTGTAGTTGTGGAACTGACAGCTATTAAAAGTGAAGGTTGGCTGTCACCTTGTTACCAATAACCAAGACAGGAGATTAAACAATTGAAAGTGTAGTGTGGAACTGACAGTTATTAAAAGTGAAGGTTGGCTGTCACCTTGTTACCAATAACCAAGACAGGAGATTAAACAATTGAAAGTGTAGTTGTGGAACTGACAGCTATTAAAAGTGAAGGTTGGCTGTCACCTTGTTACCAATAACCAAGACAGGAGATTAAACAATTGAAAGTGTAGTGTGGAACTGACAGTTATTAAAAGTGAAGGTTGGCTGTCACCTTGTTACCAATAACCAAGACAGGAGATTAAACAATTGAAAGTGTAGTGTGGAACTGACAGTTATTAAAAGTGAAGGTTGGCTGTCACCTTGTTACCAATAACCAAGACAGGAGATTAAACAATTGAAAGTGTAGTTGTGGAACTGACAGCTATTAAAAGTGAAGGTTGGCTGTCACCTTGTTACCAATAACCAAGACAGGAGATTAAACAATTGAAAGTGTAGTGTGGAACTGACAGTTATTAAAAGTGAAGGTTGGCTGTCACCTTGTTACCAATAACCAAGACAGGAGATTAAACAATTGAAAGTGTAGTTGTGGAACTGACAGCTATTAAAAGTGAAGGTTGGCTGTCACCTTGTTACCAATAACCAAGACAGGAGATTAAACAATTGAAAGTGTAGTGTGGAACTGACAGTTATTAAAAGTGAAGGTTGGCTGTCACCTTGTTACCAATAACCAAGACAGGAGATTAAACAATTGAAAGTGTAGTGTGGAACTGACAGCTATTAAAAGTGAAGGTTGGCTGTCACCTTGTTACCAATAACCAAGACAGGAGATTAAACAATTGAAAGTGTAGTGTGGAACTGACAGCTATTAAAAGTGAAGGTTGGCTGTCACCTTGTTACCAATAACCAAGACAGGAGATTAAACAATTGAAAGTGTAGTGTGGAACTGACAATTATTAAAAGTGAAGGTTGGCTGTCACCTTGTTACCAATAACCAAGACAGGAGATTAAACAATTGAAAGTGTAGTTGTGGAACTGACAATTATTAAAAGTGAAGGTTGGCTGTCACCTTGTTACCAATAACCAAGACAGGAGATTAAACAATTGAAAGTGTAGTGTGGAACTGACAATTATTAAAAGTGAAGGTTGGCTGTCACCTTGTTACCAATAACCAAGACAGGAGATTAAACAATTGAAAGTGTAGTGTGGAACTGACAATTATTAAAAGTGAAGGTTGGCTGTCACCTTGTTACCAATAACCAAGACAGGAGATTAAACAATTGAAAGTGTAGTGTGGAACTGACAGTTATTAAAAGTGAAGGTTGGCTGTCACCTTGTTACCAATAACCAAGACAGGAGATTAAACAATTGAAAGTGTAGTGTGGAACTGACAATTATTAAAAGTGAAGGTTGGCTGTCACCTTGTTACCAATAACCAAGACAGGAGATTAAACAATTGAAAGTGTAGTGTGGAACTGACAATTATTAAAAGTGAAGGTTGGCTGTCACCTTGTTACCAATAACCAAGACAGGAGATTAAACAATTGAAAGTGTAGTGTGGAACTGACAGTTATTAAAAGTGAAGGTTGGCTGTCACCTTGTTACCAATAACCAAGACAGGAGATTAAACAATTGAAAGTGTAGTGTGGAACTGACATTATTAAAAGTGAAGGTTGGCTGTCACCTTGTTACCAATAACCAAGACAGGAGATTAAACAATTGAAAGTGTAGTGTGGAACTGACAGCTATTAAAAGTGAAGGTTGGCTGTCACCTTGTTACCAATAACCAAGACAGGAGATTAAACAATTGAAAGTGTAGTGTGGAACTGACAGTTATTAAAAGTGAAGGTTGGCTGTCACCTTGTTACCAATAACCAAGACAGGAGATTAAACAATTGAAAGTGTAGTGTGGAACTGACAGCTATTAAAAGTGAAGGTTGGCTGTCACCTTGTTACCAATAACCAAGACAGGAGATTAAACAATTGAAAGTGTAGTGTGGAACTGACAGCTATTAAAAGTGAAGGTTGGCTGTCACCTTGTTACCAATAACCAAGACAGGAGATTAAACAATTGAAAGTGTAGTGTGGAACTGACAATTATTAAAAGTGAAGGTTGGCTGTCACCTTGTTACCAATAACCAAGACAGGAGATTAAACAATTGAAAGTGTAGTGTGGAACTGACAGTTATTAAAAGTGAAGGTTGGCTGTCACCTTGTTACCAATAACCAAGACAGGAGATTAAACAATTGAAAGTGTAGTGTGGAACTGACAGTTATTAAAAGTGAAGGTTGGCTGTCACCTTGTTACCAATAACCAAGACAGGAGATTAAACAATTGAAAGTGTAGTGTGGAACTGACAGCTATTAAAAGTGAAGGTTGGCTGTCACCTTGTTACCAATAACCAAGACAGGAGATTAAACAATTGAAAGTGTAGTGTGGAACTGACAGTTATTAAAAGTGAAGGTTGGCTGTCACCTTGTTACAATAACCAAGACAGGAGATTAAACAATTGAAAGTGTAGTGTGGAACTGACAATTATTAAAAGTGAAGGTTGGCTGTCACCTTGTTACCAATAACCAAGACAGGAGATTAAACAATTGAAAGTGTAGTGTGGAACTGACAGCTATTAAAAGTGAAAGGTTGGCTGTCACCTTGTTACCAATAACCAAGACAGGAGAT